>JNHV02000084.1:0-44697 GCA_001691785.3 Amanita brunnescens Koide BX004 | reverse complement strand
CTACATACTACATAAGTGACTCAGAGGCTCGGATATGTATATCCGAGCCTCATCCCTCTCGTCAGCCGCGACTGAGCGACGCGCAAAGATTCAATTCTCATGGCGTCCCCCCTTTCATTTTCCCACAATTACTAACAACGACTGGAAGGATGACACTCTCAGGCTCTCGAAGTTTGATCAGCATCCGTGGAGCGGGGAACTATCTGTGAACTCCCTGGAGTTCTCTCGAACCCTTGGTTTTTGGACCCCAGACTCAGAGTCTGTCAGTGAACATTACTCTTTTACAAGTTGCGTAGTATGAACCTCACATGCCCACAGGATCTACCTTTTGTGGTCTATATTAGCAACGACAACCCAATGCCACAAATATATTCTGACAATAAAGCTGGAGTGGATGAGTCAAAGGTATTCAACGGAGAGGTACATTTTGTGCGGGTATTAAAGGAAGGCCGTTTTACGGTCAGTGATCTACCGCGATTCGAAGACCTTGCATCTGATAGAAGTTTTATAGAGTATACTTCACCATAACCCTTCCCATCCTGTTATTGCTAGTGTGAATAGAGTCTATTGGGGTGATGAGCTAGCGATAAAAAAGGAAGGGCAGGGCTCCAATTTGAAGTACATATATACACCGATCAATTTTGACGACCCACCAAAATCCGTCTTAAAGACATCTAAAGTGACATTGTATAATATATGATGCTCTTTCGCCAGAAGCTACTATGATATATCAGGGACTGTCATGACAAGTGGTCGGTCAAGAGAAGCTACCACACATTACGCCTGCCCTTTCCCTCATTCTTGCGTGATGCTGGCATCCCGCCCCTTCCCCCGCGCCCCCCGAATAGTATATGATCCATTCATACTCTTCGAGATTGCCTTCACATTTGCTTCTGCTGTAGGCCATTCAGGTTCAATTCAACAGGTTCGACGACTTGTTTCAATGTTGGTATTATGAATGAATTATTGTTACCATGATACCTGCCATAAGCATTGCAAGGGTATAAGATATTAGCAGCCGGAATCCAGTTGTGCYGCCGACTCCGCGCAACTACCATGGTCCTGCTTGGAGTTGATTACTGGCGCTGGGTACTTTGCCCAGTCATCCAATTTGTTAGAGATAGCCGGTTGATTACCATTGATTATTGACTTAATCTTTAGATATTTGCGTACAAATCATTTTCCGATGAACTCGCGCTACTGACGGCCTGAGAGTATTAGTCATAAATCTCTCCCACCTACTAAGAGCATTAAAAACAGGAAAGGTAACTGTCGTTGTGTTGATTCCTAACTCGTAAGTAGAAAGTTTATCAGCGCCCAAACGGCACTGGCATGATGCATGATCAGCAGCGATAAACACAAAGCAATTCCGGAACCCACTTCGCTTCATCGATAATGTGGCAGACCCTCGCTCCTGAGCTGGTGCTCGAAATATTCCAACACTTCTTCCCCGGCTTGACACTATCCGTTACCGAGCCGGCACTGTTCCCATGGTATCTAGGTCACATCTGCAGCACGTGGAGAAACGTGCTCATTTCATCGCCGCATTTCCTGAACTCGCTCACGATCAATCTTGGAGAGAAGGGCAAAGGCGTCTGCCAGAGACGCTATGCGAGGTTTAAACGTACCTTAGCAATAGTCAGATTCTGCATGCAATCAAGCAATGACCATGCGATTTCATTCAGGCTAGCACTCCGCTGGCCTGAGTTATGTTATAATTTGAAGAGAACTTCGCAATCGCGATTCTGCCGCCTTATCTTGCAATCGATCGTTGGGCAGTCCGCCCGATGGCGAGACGCATACATCACGTTACACGCCTCCGAAATGCCGATCGTCTACGCGGCAAAGGATCAGCTTCAAATGTTACGCTCCATCAAGCTCGAGTTGATGGACAGCTGCGACAGTTGCGCCTGGGATTTGTGCATTGCTCGTCCATCCCCACCTTTTTCCGACCTGCTCGCCAATACACCCCAGTTGGCGCGCGTTTATGTTGGGCATTATCTGGACTGGGAGATTGACTGGTCATCAATTAGGGCAATTCACCTAAAGTGCCCGCCTTCACCTGACGCATTCCTCGAGCTTCTCCAGCATGTTGATTGTCTCGAGGAACTGGCCATTTATGGGCCATCCAGTTCCCGAGCACCGCCACACAGACGTGGCCCCTTGATAACCTTACCCTTCCTCAAGATTTTGCGCATCGGTGATGCAGACTTCTTGCCTCTCCTTAAGACACAGATGTTGGATGAACTCTCCGTCAGGAACGACATACATTCCCTTGACTCCAGTACCTTCAACGCTGCCGTTTCGAGCTTCCTACCATCTCTGCATCGTCTTCGGAAACTATCGCTTTTTTCAAATGACGCGTACGATGCGGAGGTTCTCTTCCAACACATGCCCGATATCCAAGATCTATTCCTCTATGTTTATGAGGCGAGTTGGCTGAACCAGTTGGCGACGTGTCCAAGGGTGCATCGGCTGAAAACGCTGACACTCGGGTTACCGTGCACGGCAAGCAACATGACGGCACTTACGGCGTGCATGGAACCGAAACCCGGTCCAAGTCTCATCGATAGTTTCGCAGAGCTTGGCCATTTCTCCCTTGAATTGTATAACCCAATTGATACTCGGTTTTGCACGCCTGTCGCAGAAAGTTTGGAGCGCAGTTTCAAAGAATTAGGGGTACCATGTGCTATTCAGTCCGTCAATAGGATGGCTACTCCAGAGGCGAAATTTGCTTCGTTTGAACTTTGACTCGGATGTATTCGAATCTTGATTCTATGTATGTCTTCAATGCTACGCCGAATTGACAGGAYATTGGACGCTGCTGGCTTAAGGGTTTTCTTTTTATATCTTAGGTCCGACCGCCGACCATGGCGGACCATCGCAGCAGATAATTTAGGCACAGACCCCGTTCTCACTGTTCTCACTGGTATGCTAAAGCAACCCCAGATTATGAGGAACACCAAGTAGCAATACATAGCTGAAAATGAAGAAATTGAAGAAATTGACGGAGGCTTAGATGAGTACGCAGAGAGCGCTTCAGTTGGACTGAGCTTCTACGGAACACTGAACACATCGTGGGCGTCGCGGTGGAGCTTGTGGCTGCTTAGAACGTTGCAACGATCTTTAAAAGGGTGAGTTACGATGGCAAAAAGTTCTATTTCTAGAAGCCGTCGCTGACAAAACTACGTCACATGTGTAACACGAGCGCAAGTACAAACCTGCTCTTTACCGTAGTGTAAGTTACGTTCGTCAACCACCTCGAACGCCTCTCCATCTCTTTTCTCCGCATCTGCTTGCTGCATGGAATRAGCTAAGCTAGGGGATTTCCAACGTTGCACAAGGGTTGGTCTGACAATAGGATGATTCCTGAGCACCGACACGGAGTTACCACGTCAGGAAAAACTGATATGGACGTCTCGGTACGCCATGTTGATACCAAAATCGATGGCCCGATCAAACGTGTGCGGATCGTAGCAGGAAGCACAGAGATTTGGCGATCATTGCCAAGACGCGTAGCAACCGGTATATCAAAAGCTGCATGACTGTTTTCGGCGTCTGGAGGCTTGTTTTCATAACTTTGCTGAACGTGGCACAGGGCCCACGAACACCGCGCACGCCGTTGTTTGGGAATACCGGTCCAGCATCGCCCTGTACGCGGGTTCAGCCTCGCGAGAAAGGCTGGTCTAGGAGCAAATCAATGTTCCCAGGAGGGAAAAATGTCAGCAAGCAGTAAGGTAAGATAGACCAGTTCTGATAGCAAATTGCGCGTATCGCTTCGGGTGGTTTAGACCGGAAACAGGTGCAGCAAGCACCTATTTATACCCGTACTGAAGCATCAGGGCCGAAGATTTCGGCCGCAATGATTGATTGAGACGAAGGATGTGATGTGGGAGATAGAAAGAATCCGATGGTCAGATCCGTCCAGACGGGATCATCGACATTTCATTTGGCCCAAAAAAGTTGAACCTGGACGAGACGATAGTATAACGTCACGTCCGTGGAGACGCAGACTCCTCATAGTCGTGTTGCCCCAGTAGTAGTGCGATCAAGCGGCTGAGGCACATTGAGGGTCGCATCATTGTCTTCTACCACGTCGTCCTCYATAAACGTGTGAGCGGGCGGCCCATCGTCTTCACTTAGACGAATCCGCCCTTCAGGCTCCGAAAACGTTTTCAACCTGAATGCAACGTCAGATACAGCACCCTTACATCGCTAAGATTACTCACCGATGCGATACGACGCTTCTGAGTGAATCGGCCTTTCTCCAAATGAAAAATAAAGTACACAGCACGCATGTGGTCACCAGGAGGACCAAAGTTATATCCCCCGCTGGCTGGGGCTTTGGCGACTGATGTGGCTCTGGAATAATGGATTAAAAGTAGCTTTGGGATACTGAAACTAGTAACTGACCACCTGTTGCGGGCATTGTTGCAGTCCTGTTCAAGCAGGTGTACCCTAACTGCGGCAGCTGTCAACATGGGATGACATAAGCATCTACAAAGCTATCTGCATAGGTTATTCTAATTACGCTGAAGACTATCGGTATAGTACTATATCGCTACGTACAGCTGATTATACAAATTGTTTGAGAGATACACGCCTTATAACTGATGCTTGACCTACTGTCAAGGGAAAAGTATTGGATGAACGGGGGGAACCAGTCAACGTATTGTCCATCTCTCAAACGCACTTTCTTTTTTGTCTGCCGCCGCGCGTTCACCCCATACCTGCCACATCTTGATCGTTTCTTCCAACGGGCAGACGGTAAAAACGTCCCGCCCATTGGGCCCCAAGCAGCTATGTGTTACCGGATGCGAGTGAGCCGTCAAAGACAACAGCCTCATACCCGAAGGATAGTCATGTACGGCAATTGAATTGGTAAGCGCAGAGGGAACAGCTTTCATCTCCCGAGTCGATGGAAACGGTGTAAAGTTGGAACTGGACAGCGCTCGTCGAAGGACAGAAGGCGGGTTAAATGACGAGCCATGTGTGCTGAGCAACTCCTTGCAGTGCGGCGACCAGTGCAAGGACAGCACAGAKGTGTTCAGACTTATCGTCTCAAGGGGAATTGGAGAAGAGGACAGCGTCGATGTACTCCAGACACGAATTTTGCCTTCCGGATATAGAGAACCTGTTGCAAGAAGATCGGGCTTCCAAGAACACCACGATAGTGCCTATCCACGTGTCAGCCACGCCAAAGCATGAACAGAGGATGTATCCCACCTTAACCGGTCCCCGATGCCTCATTTTCGCACTCTGAGCACCGGGCTCCAGTAATGACTTGCACATCCTCTTGTCCCAAATCCGAACGACGCCCAAATCGTCTCCACTTGCGAGGTAATTCCCATCCGTACTCCATTTGAGCGAGAGAACTTGTCCCTTGTGAGCAGGTACGACGTTCGTCTTGCCCTCATCTCGCATGTCAAAGAATGATATGCTGCCGCCCTGCGAGCCGACCGCAAGGACATGCTCCCTCCACGAGAGACAGCAGACCTTTGTCATAGACTCTTCCTCCCACGATCGCACAATCGTGCCCAACTTGTCCGACGAATCCGCCTCCCAGACTTGAACCGTACCCCCCGTGGAACCCAACGCCAGATAACTCTCATTCACCTCGTCTCCCCACTCGATCGCCTGGATACGACCCAACGTACCCTCGTACCCTCCGCACATCCTCGTCACCATCTTCGTGTTCAAATTCTGATAAAACACCTCGTTCCCGCACGCAACCGCGATATGATTCCGCCTTGACCAGCTAATGGGGTATCCATACGCATCGTTCACGATCCCAGGGCCATCAAGCGTCAGCGCGCACTGCCGCCTCTTTTTGAGATTTTCAACAACAGAGGTCGGGCGCGCCTCCGCGGGCTTGACAAACAGCCCTGACGCGCTCCTCCTCAGCAAACTGAACGTGCTCGCGTTCGGCTCCCGACACACTTCCCGCCGATTCGCATCCCCAGGTATACAGTTCTCGTCCGTAAAGTTGAGGACTTTCTCGCTCAACACGCCAAGCTGACGACCGATGCGGTTCGTCCGCGGCGTGATGTTGAGCGGGAGAGCGTTCCTGGGCTTGGTGGAGATGAACCGGTCCTGTGAAGCATGCGGACATTTGGCTTCAGACGACTGCGCTCCGCAGGAACAATTCAATTCGAACTCACGGCTGTCCCCCGGTTGACTCCCTGCCGCGAGTCAGGCTCTTCCCGAAGCATGTTGCCCAGGTCTATGGATGCCTGCGATATCCGCCTTTTTTTTGTTGTATAGAGGTTGGCTACGAATGTATGATGCTGCCGCCGCTTCCTCGTTCGGTTATCGGGCGTGATTGAGGCGCCGCACTCGTCATTTGTTGGACTGAGGGTGGAGTATTCTGGTTAGCAGACACATACAAAAAGAAATGTTTCGCACGTTGTCATGATTAAAGAGAAGCCACTAGAGTAATGATATGGAAGATGCTCAGAAGAAGATTTAGGAACGTGAGAAATGACTTGATAACTCTGTCACGCGCAGCTTATTTGTCACGGTGGGCGCTTATAGATTCATACGCACCCCTTTGATCCAAGTCGGCCCTTTTCATCGACATCCCATTTGATGATTTGGTCTATTTAATGATACATTATAAAATAATTACAATAGGTAGTCATGTCGTGTGTCATAGTGTCGTAGCAGTCATGAGTCAACGTAACCTGTGCCCCGTGCCGTAGYTGGATATGTAGAGGCTGAGTGTCTCCAAATTTAATGATAACCAATAGATGCCCTGAATTGTCAAAAAATAATCAACATACCCACACCCAAAGTTAGGCTCTGATCTTCCACCCGTCGCCTTTGCGAACTTTTCCGACGCCTCCTATATTCTCACGCACAACGAGCCACAAACTCGTGCTGCACACGATATCCTTGATTTCTTCTGCCGTCAGAGTCAATCCATAATAATCCACGTCCCCGGGTCCAGAACTGGACTGCGACGATGGTGCTAAATTGGCGCAAGGAGAACGAAGATCAAACAGGAACGTAACCGGATTTAGCACATAAAAACCAAAAACATGGTAAGATCAAAGACTCACCCAACCCGCGCCGTTTCAGAATGCCAAGTCTTTCAGCTTGAACGTCAGGCAATGGAAACGGCATTTTGAGCATCGCTACCACCTTTGGATGATGTGGTGTTGGAGACAGTGTTCCCACTTTGATCCTCAGGACGTCATGGTGCGTGTTCCATTCGTGGCTCTTTGGTTTYCCCTCGCTACTAATAATGTCTTCATGTCTATCGCTGCGGCCCCTGGAATCCTTTGCCAAGGTGTTGGAAGCTGTCCCTGCCTTCTTTGCAATGGCCGCGGCCGTCCGCCGAACTTTGAGTGTACACACCCAGGGAGTCTCCGAATCTTCCGGATCACTGTCGTCATCAGCTCCGGTATCGCCAGATGCTTCCTCGCTTGCCGTGCTATGAGTCTGGTAAGAAGCCAAACTCCATCGCTTCACCGCAGCTCGGGCAGAAGAGATGGATGACGAGGACGTTCTCCTAGCCACTTCGTCCTGCGCGTCAAAACTTCCATCTTTCCTCACCGCCTTCTCATCACCCTCTCTTCGCCGACTCCCGTCCCTACTGCGCCGATTCCGTTTCCCTCCACGTCCATGATGTCCAGGTTCTTCCCATTCTGCGCTGGATTCTCCTCCCTCGCCACCAGCATTAAGCTTCTTCTTAGAGCCAACAACGATTGGTGTTCGTCTCCACTCAAAGCGTACTTCCACCGTGTCCTCCACGCTCAGTTCATGATCTCTTGTAGTATGCATCCAACTTGCGTCTAAACCCAGTCCTGTGCCCAAGTGCAGGCCGCCAAGTCCAACTTTGGGTCCACGAGAGGCTGGTGTGGATGGTGATGGTGGTAGTGATGGTCGACGCTTCATCCACTTTCTCGCTAACCACGCATACATATAGGGCCGACGGCTTCCCTTGCCTTGTCTGTTGGACTTGGGACTACCATTGTTGTCATTTCCTCTCTCCCTACTCTCTGTTGGCCCGGGAGACTTGGACTCCCGACGTTTATTGTGAACAAACGAAGTAGGAACAACAACCAGTGTTGGTTGAATGCCCAATACAGCTGGGCACAGTTGAGGTTGTGACTGGATTTGGCTTGACTGGACGTTGGTGAGGACGTGTGTAAGGCCTGCGTTCGCAGATTGGGTCCCTTGAGGCGTATCCACATTTGTTTGGGACAAATTCAAGTTGACAGCAGCTATACTATCTGGTGCTGGACCGGAGCCAATCACCGAACGCCGTTTCATACCCAGGGTTGAAAACGCTGTAGCCAGCGGAGATGACGCGGTCGGTGGGCGCTGAGATGAGCTAGACGATCCGAGCAGCCAAGAGGATCGAAGACCATTAGTGCGTTTAACGCCACCTGTCCCTGGCAAATCTTTAGAATTCAAATGCGGTTGTTGTTGCAGGGTTGGCGTTGTCATATCCTGCATCGGCGTCGGAGTGCCGACCTGATCGCATGATTCGTTCGATGTCTCTGGAGATTGCCGTGTCTGGAATCGTGTAGGGTGCGGTCGCGGTACCGATGATTGTACCGACGGAGTAGGAAGCCGCCTAGACAATGATGGACGAGCTGGCGCAGACGTAGGGGGTGGTGATGCAAGGTACGGCGACATAGGCGGTTGCGGCGCATCTTTTGGAGATTTTTTGAATATTTTTCCAAAAAAGTTACGCCTGCTACTTCCCGGAGGAATCCCTGCAGTATCAGGTGGGGTCTCGGGCTGGTGTAAAGCTGTGCTATCAATGCCGATTTGATGATCCGCGTGAGACGTAGATGAAAGCGATGCAATAGAAGCAGAATCCGGGTTTGGTGCGAGGTCATCGGGAGCAAAAGGCCCGTCGTTCGTTGACCCTGTTATAGTATGGGTTGCCAAGAAAGTAGGTATGCTGCGGCTAGGGGCCGATCCGACGCGTGTGGAAACTTGGGTAAAACCCATTTCATCCACACTTAGTCTACCCAGAGTGGAGGTGCTAGCTCCAGGAGCGACGACGGGGACGGCCAGCGCTTGCGCCGCAATGGGCATAACGACAGCGTTAGGGTCAGGCCACACCTCGACGGGCTCGAAAAGCGCGAGATCAATGAGTTCTATACCACGCTTCTGAAACTTAGCGATCTTGGCATCAGTGCCGGCGTCGACAATGACATTAGGAAGGACATTATGTGCTTGAAGATTATACAGAGGAACAATGGCGCGACGCGCAGAAGACGCGGCTGAAGTAGCGGTACTAGTTGCGGAACTAAAAGATGATGTTGAACCATAAGTTGTAGAGGACTCCTGGGAGCGCGTTGAACCCGAACGGTGGAGAGATGAAGATTGGCCCGCCTCAAAGTCAACGGACTGGCGGGGGAGAATCCCGCGCGATTGGGGCGGTACTAGCTGAACTTGGAGATTCAAGGGGTGGTTGGTCTTGGAGGGGGGCGGTCTGACGACTATGAGTACCTATTCAGCTTTAGTGATGTCTCTTTAGCGGACATTCAAAATGTGATACCTCGTTAGCATGGCGGCGCTCCTTTTCCTTCTTTCCGGGCGGTTGTTCTGGTTGGTTCTCTGGTGGCGCCGATGGCTGTATCTCGGGCCTGGCGTCCTGCTCGTCGTTGTCTGGACTGAATGAGGGTGTTCTGGGGGTATCGCGCAGGGCGGTTGGGAGGAACGAGACGAGTGAGGAGAACATAGCGAAAGACAAGCGGGACCAATGAGCCCATCTTGTTTGTTCGGCGGGCTCGGCGCGGTCAGCCGCGTATAGTACTTGGCATAGTTACTAATACTACAACTAAGAACAATGATTCGATGTCAAGTCTATCATAGGTTCAGCTTTTCGACATCCAAGCACAAATGATTGTTTTTCTTAGCCACACATTATGCTCGAGGCTTATCATGTGTTCCTGCTGCGGTTCCACTTTCTCTCCAGCTCCCTGAAAGTCCATCTCGACCGCTTTGCGCCATCCGAGACCCGCAGCAATCTATTTCTGTTCACCTGAACACCAGTTTGCTTTGCACAAGGTGCTGTACACGTTCACCGTTTCCTCCAAGCGCAACTCTAGGCGGCACTCTTCTGTACTTGATCCGCACCTCCAGCTACTGCGCAAACCCTTCGGACAAGCCCGGTCACCCTGTTGTTCTGCGTATTCGCTAACTGCGGCTTAGCCTGACTACGACATTTCGTTATGCGATGCCCACGGGCACTGTCTGTTGTCTTGTACTCTTTCAGAAAAAACGAGGCATCTCCGCGGAATGCAGTCAAAGGGTTCTCACTGCCCGACGTGTTCGGACATCGTTTTTCAGCTTTGCGCTCTGCAATAAACATACGTGGAACTCACTTTTACAAAGACCCTTATACCGTAACCCGTTACCATCGAACACCTGTTTGTCTAGACCTCTGGACAATGCTATCCAACCGATCGTGATCGATAACGAATGCCTTTGCCTCCCACGCAAACGGCAATTCCCTCTTGGTGGCAGAGGAGCGCATGGTACCATCGTGTCTGCGAACACTGAGAGGCTCGCTTGAGGGGTACCTGTCGTGATCCTAACAACGTCCTCCTTTGTCTTTAGTAGTGCCGCCCTGGCCTGATGCCAATGCMATTCATTTTTCATACCAAACTATTGAGGCCGATTTCTGAGCGCCGCCGGGATGCTTGCACCGGCAGCCCGGACCATTATATCGACTCGCCGATAAAGAAACCGGACCTCGTGCAGATCGCATATGCCGCCCATGATCTATATCCGGTTGCTGTGGAGCTTTTAAGATTCTTCATGTTGAAGGCTCTACAGACATATGCATGTTTATGCCATATGGTAAGAAACACTTTAATAGCCCATGCAGTCATTGATTATCCCTTGCAGCGATATGTTCGCAACGGAAACTGACGTGTTATTGTTGCACCATTTTGATGGTGCACACATACCATACACCACTGGACGATAAGCACCGACCCGACACCGGGTGCGTGGGGTGTTTCCATTCAAGTGTCAGTTGGCGAAGCGATGTAGACTTGCGTTTTGAAGCGAGCACTTATGCTAGCTGACGCATTTCTCCGCCGTCCAACGGATCAATCATTGCAACAAAGCATCGTACAGCCTCATGCCTGCCCTGAGCCCTTTTCGACCATTTTAATCTGATACAAATCAGCCTCAGCGCCGTTATCCAAACCATATCACGTAATCACAAGCACTATGGTCACGAGCAACCGCATATCATCTCTACCGTTAGCATCCCACCTGCTTTCTCCTTAAGTACGTCTTGGGATAGTACATATTATAAGATATTAACTACCTTCTACAATTCAGGATAAATGAATGAATGAATGAATGGAAACCCCAAAAGGCGCTTCAGCCATTTCCATCACATGACATCGAAGGTATGTTCTCCAGCTGCTCGAATTTCAGTTCTTTTTTTGGTTTGTCATCTGAGAGCCGCATTTCAGGAACACGTACAGGGCGAATCGTTTGCGGAGGCTGAAGGGTGTAGCTGCAAACGCCCTATCACAGATTCTCAATTCCGGAGTATGTACAGAGGCGGACATTTAAATCCTTAATAGGCTGTCCCCTGGTATTCGCCTCCTGGTGTTGGGAAAACGTTTATTTGGAGTGATGTCTGACAGCGGTCTCAGACTCATGTCGGGTACGCGTTCAATTTGATCGTCGGATGTTACCGCTGTAATATTTCTTCCAGGTTCGCCCATTTTCGCAACCTCTGCTGCATAATCGTGCAGGCGGCCAGCTCGACTCCAATGGCTCCACGCTAAGCGCCGTGCAGCGCCAGCTGAACTCTTAATTTCCGAAGCATCCCAGCCAAGGACGCGGGTAGCACCCAGGTGGCCCTTTGTTCGCCAGGTGCTACGCTTCATAGCCGAGGCACCAACGCGGCCTCTGTAGGAGGGTCAACAGTCTGCTTCTGCGCCCGAAACCGGGGCTGCAGAGGAGTGATGGCTCCAGATCGCTTCACGTTGAATGTGTAGAACCAGGGATACGATGATTTCCCTTTTCAGTGACTGTGAACCTGAATAAGCAATCATATGCCTGATGTGTCCTACAGTCAAGATAATCGACGGAGAACAAGTCTATCACACTCGCCTAAAATGCCTCGTGAGTCGGAGATCGTGCCGTACAGATGCAAATGGCATAGTCCGTGAAGACGCCTTGCAGTCGTGTCTCACGCTATAACTTTCACAGTCCATAGTACGATCAAGTAATCCAACCGGTTCGTCATGCTGATTTTAATCCTCCCACATTACCCTGAAATTGCGAGAGCACGCCTTGTTCGTAAGTTATGAGATTACTCGGGTTTAAAGTGGTCGTGACATTTCTATTCGGACGTATTGAAGCGCCATATCCCATTCTTAGTTACAGTAATCATTTAGCCTGGTATTGATGATTCCCTGTAAAAGTTTTGTCCTACACGCCTGTGTCGCGTTCATAATTTCATTCATCACGTCTTTCTCAATCTCGATCGCCATCTAAGCCTGGAGCTTCGCCAGGTAATGCCCGAGCAACAGCGCGAGTGCAGCGCGGAGGTGCCTCTTATGCCCGCGACTGTTCTCAGAGCCCGGCTATTGCTCAGTTTGGTCCCGTCGAAAGCCATACTGACATCTTATGAAATACCCTGTTCACATGCGGTGATTGAGTCCACATGAGCTAAGCCTTGAAGCACGCCTCGTCCATCGGGCACAGCCGAATTCTATCTCCTGTGAATGAAATTCCATTCGGCCGATGTGGAGTGCCGGCAATCCATGTCAGAAGTTTCTCTTCTAGTACTCCAAATAACAGTCTCCAACGAATTGTGTGGAGGTCCAAGAACCTAAGTTAAATAGTGATATCACTTCCGTAACTCCTGGGGCAATTGGCATCTGCAGTTCACCGATTGTCACGGTGAAGCCCTAGGATGAATTCACGGTGAGGCTTCTTACCCTATTACAAGCAAAGTATGGCCCTGTAAACAGCGCATAAGGCTCCCATAGCGGAAGTTCCACTCGGCTTTATTAGTAATAAGCTTCCCTTTCGTGAAGAACTCCCTAGCGTCAAGTTCGACTCTTTTTGAATGCCTAGTTGGTAAGATGTCGAGGACCACGCGCAGCCAACCTCTGAGTCATATGGTGTCGCGGTCAATCATGTAATCGAGTTCTATCATTTCATGAGTCAGCGTGTAATCGCCACTTTCAGCTCTACCGCTGCGTCTGCTATGATTGGTGCATTCCTCGGAGTCCGATTCAAACAAGGCCGCTGATCCTGATACTGATGTCGACGATCGGTGTGGACACTCGGCAAAAGGCTCACCAAGAGGTGACATCCACTATTGGCGTGGAGGTTATTCTGTTGAGATCGTATCTGACTTTTTCATGTAATGCGAGGTAGACCCTCAGACGACCCTGGAACGGTAACGATATATATATGCCTTAGCATGACAGACAATGGAGTGTAGTGCATCTCTACTCCGCTGCGGCTATCATCCAAATGCCAGAGCCATCCACCTCTCCAACGACCAACGAGGTACTCACTTTGATCCTGGTGTTTCATCCAGCTGTTTTCGCTCATTATTTTTTACGTCAGAACACCCTACCAAAGACTGCGGGGGACACGAACGCTGAAATAATACCACGAACCCCACGGCGAACTCCAATGGCGTGCGTTTTCTGCCGGAGTGGGTAATAGTCCTTGGGTCCAACCTTTATATTGACGGTGTATAGGACGCAAGCTCAAATGCGACGGACGTTCGACTTGTGCGAACTGCGACAGAAGAAGTGTCGCGTGTGTTTACATGCCAGTGTAAGTCCATCATTCTGTCTTGTGTCAGGCAGGAAAAGTTAAGACAAGACATACTTAGTGGACAGCAGGAATCTCAAAGCTGATCCGCGACTTCCCATCTGATCCATCCTCATTAGCGAACGATCTGGGACGTTGTATAGTTACCTGTATTCTGAACCCCCTATTTCACTCTTCCAAGAATGAATTGCGGCGTGACTTGCAAACGTACAATGATGGTTATCCAGCGACGCGATCCACCTAAATGCCGGTGATGCCGTATAATGAAAACGAGGGATTTGAAAAACGGCTGAAGTGCGGAACGAATGGGCTCAGGCCTGATGGAATTAAGGACGATTTGCGGTCTTCATTTTGTCTGGGGCAACGGCCGCCTGAGTCTGAATTATTTATCTCTTCACATTCCCCGCAAAAGAGGTTGACGCTCACAAGACCACAGACGGAGCCATTAGGCGGGTGAATTCTTCGGAGTTTTTCTCATTCCCAAGTTCCTTCCTGGAACATAAAGTTCTATCGTCGCATCGTGCCCAACCACGCGCGGGAGAATGCAACTTACCATTTCTATTTGGACTAAACAAAGGTGAAGATCCTATGTGCAGGGACAAACTAACACCATCAAGTACAATCTTATTTTGTCTACCAACGTGTTTCTATTTTTTTCCGGCCGAAAACTCGTGTACTCGTGTCTTACCACAGCTTAGTGCCGTGCAGACACTAGCCTTTCAATTCATTTGTTGGCCCTGAAAGAATCAATTCAACCGCGCCTACAGTTTCGAGGGCGGCCGATCGCAAGATCAGCCAACTTTAACTGTGGATCAACGGTTCTTAGATATGGATAGCCAAGTCCAGCACGACCGGCACACCGTACGTAAAATGGACTCCTTGGCCTGCATTCCTGGATCCAACTCAGTTTGGTACATACCAAATTTCGTGACGGTGCGCAACTCCTCGGACTCTTTGCTTGTTGAAAATCGCTTAATGAATTTCAGGAAGAAGAGGAAGAATATCTTATCCACAAGGCAAGGGTGAAAAAAACAAGATTGATAGAAGGTTCATTCAACGTTTTAGATCAAAGACACCCCCTATCAAAGATGGAAGACTCTAGGCAATCGGCGACGGTTTGTTCACGTCTCTTCCTGACTTGATCCTATCAACAATCACTACAGACTGCAAATCTGGGGTTAGTCCCCTTTACAGGCTTGACGGGCCCAATATGACCATTGCAGGAGGCGAGATATTGCAGAATGGAATTCTCTTCGCACAGCCATTACCGCCATTTTTAAAGATATTGTGGGTTTAGTAGATTGATCTTGATTTCATCAACGCCTTATCTTGATAGTCCAAACATCATATCACGTCTTAAGTTGATAGGTGCATTCACGACATCGCCTCACAAGGAGCCAAATCATGTTATATTGAACGAGGTACTGCTTTGTTGATCAAGATAGCCAATCTATTATCTTTATCTCTTAGTACCTTCCAGGCCAGGGAATAATGGTGCAGTAACACTGCTATTACGTTAGTTCCATTTACTCACACCCAAAGCAGCCCCACGAGGACGGGCCGATCTACCACCCAGTCGTTGGAACTATCTCTTTGGGATCACACACGATCCTTCATTACTATCAGTACGCAAAGGAGCCAGGTTCAACGGACAATTGTACACCGTCCGGGAAGGGTCGAGCTGTTGGTTCCATTCCAGTCATGTCGGTTCTTCTAGAAAGACGCAGCTTAATCATTACCACGGACGAGATGTATTCATCGCGCCTACACGGGTAATCATTCTGGCTAAAAAATTTGAAGTAATTTCGACTRATTCCTGCCCAAGGATCGAGGGTACAGACCGCGACGAAATTTCACAGGATGGCCTGGTCCGCCTATCGACCGGAACTGTACACGAAATTGCCAACCGGGATCTGTTGACCGACGAAGATGTGGTACAAGTAGTACGGCATGGTGGCTCATTGAATCGAACAGTGAGATACAGCCTAACATGTCGAGATGTGTGCCGCGTCGCAAAAAAAGCGGCTGATTAAATAAACACGTGTATTATGTACTGCAAAATGAGCCATGATGCATGATGTGCGAAAAGTCTAAATATTGCAGCAATGTAAGGTAAACCTACCGCCCGCATCGCTTATACTGTCAAAATTTCCTTTGACACAAGAATGCGATTTGCTAACGCTGTCAAGTTCGCATCCGCTACTACCACCTCAGGAGCATAGTCAACGTCAAAAATTTGCTGGATCGTAGCACAGATGCGCTTCGCCTGACGTTCTGTCCAGAAAGCAAAATCATCGGGGTCACGATCCTCGGTATCAGCGTCATCGCCCTCCGTGAGCGATGGCTTGCAAGAGATGGGAATCAAAGARGGGTCAAAGTCTAGGCATAGTGGGACAACATGCATGAGGATTTTGCGGACAGTCGGGAAATCGATAATAGCAGGTTTGTCAACTGAGGGTCTTTCAGCGGACTGTTTGAATTGTAATGCTCAGGTCTCACCATAGATTTCAATTGGGCCGTCTAAACTAAGAACGTTGTACTTTCCATCATGATGGTACCGGACCTTTAAGCGACTTGTGATCGGATAACTCGAATACAATCAGTCAGCAACTTGCCTCGTATTGACCAGCCAGCCAGGGTAGCGTGTCGCCCCTAAAGGTAACAACCCCACTTTCCGGATCTTCGGGTGAGCCACTTGGCCGATCCAGGCCTAGCGGGACATCCCCGTCCCATTCCCCGTTGTGCACAGACACCCACATGCCAAGAGACGAAACTTTAGTGACTGTCCTGGACTTRTTGGCTCCAACCTAGTATCGAGAGTGAGTCACGGCACGGCTGCAACAAATGGCAGAAGCTACGAACTCGGTATAAGCCTATCCAATCTTTGCGAGAGTGCTTCTGAGGCGCTTGCCACCTCACAGAAATGGGCTCTCCAAGATGGAAACGAGGGGTACAGGTATTGCTGTTTGGCATAACTGTCACCTTGTATTTAGTAGTGTCGTAAGAGGATAAGTCATTTGCAATTCGACTAGAAGGCCAAGGCTCAAGACGGGACAATGCAGAAAAAAGGATAAGTTACACACGTAATAACTAATTTCTCTCGAGATTGCTGTAGCAGCACCTTGGTATCTTGCACAACTTCCGATATCTTCGGACGAGCTAGAGAAAAAAGGACGTGAGCCATTGATGTACATGTTGCACGTGGAAATTGTTTGTACATCTTGCGATGAACTCTTCAACGACATCCGCAGTCTCTTCGTAGACCTTCTCAAACGTGCCTTTAACTTCTTTGACTACCCTTTTGAGCTCCGGAGCATGCTTGTCTGCGCGAGATTCAAGAATCCGAGCATTCTTACTCGCAACGCTTTTGATGACTTTCACAAACCCGGCGTCTTTACGTAGCGAATTACCGTAGAGCTTGCGCATGTGCGGACTTTGGACATTGTAAGCCTCGGACAACACAACCTAAAGCAATAACATGTACTTCTCAACGTAGCTTAAAAACCACCAATTTGCGAGGTGTCGTATGACAGCGAGGGAAAGTACGAGCTTAGTGCCACTGATGAGAGCGAGGCCGAACCAGGCTGCGCCGCCCATGGCTTCCGGGTTGTTGAGATACCTATATGGATGATGGTTGAAAAAATTGATATTTGATGCAATGGAATGTTTACCGATAAATGCCGGTATACTCCAGGTGGGCTGGGAAATCTTCCATGAAGAAGTCGCCGAAGAACCATCCTGCAGTCGGGGAAGGTAAGTATAGTCAAGAGCTCCATCGACGACGTGAATTACCAAATACCCCAAGGACTTCAAATGACTCCATCGATGCCCAGATATGTAGGCCAATTAAAAGCTATACGATGTCTTAATCACGTTACAATAGATATGGTTAAGTTACTTACTGCGCCAAGGGTATGACGAAGGAGTTCGTTTCCTACCTTCCAATCATTTGGGTATAAGTACGTCTTACTGACCACGCCGACACATGATACTAAACCCTTATCAGTAACGGCGTTTGATAAGATAATTATAAATATCGCGAACCGTATGTCATGCACAGTGTGAGATTATAGATGACCTTCCAATTATTGAATGCTTCNCTGATGGCCCCTTTGCCGCCATCATTTGGAGAGTAGTGATAATGCTTCACAAAATGGCGCACAAGGAACTTGTTATCGCTCTGCGCCTTCAACAACAGGCCGAGGACGACATAATGTATCGTCAACCAGGCCATCGTATGAATGAAATGAACAACAAGGGCCGCTTTCTCGGATAAAGGGGGAATAAACGATATTGCTAGCCCGTACATGATGATTAAGACAAGCAGTGCGTCATTAGCCCTGAGTGCCAATAGTTATAAAGACGAAACTGATGGTGACGAAAKGAGCAGACCTTAATAAGTCGATGTTTTTGAGAATAACAGTATCTCGACGGAAATACTTGTTGAACAAGTCATGCTGTGAGACAGCCTTTTTTTGACAACGGTTCAGGCTTGGTAAGCTCGTGCCCGAGCTGCTGCTGCTGCTAGGATTGCGTTGGTGTTTTGACCGGACTCTTTCCTGACAATCCACTGGTTCTGCTTCAGTTTCGGTTTCTAGTTCAGTGTCCGTTGCGGTTTCGTCGTCGGTCATATCTGRAACATGGAAATCCTCTACACCGATTTTGTTGTCATCACCGTTGTCATCGGCAGTCCCTGTCGCCTTCGATGTGACTACCGGAACGCGCTGCGCGATAAGCTTTCGCTGGCCATACATACGTTCAATGTCTTTAGGGCATAGAATATCACGATAACATCCCGGCCTACTCAAGATCACTTACGCGGATTCTCAAAGAAAATAAGGAAGGCAAATTGTGCAGCGTGTGCAGCCAAGCTGACGAACAAAACAGCGTAACTCCCGGAAATTAACGACAGGCCATAGTAGCCGGCATAGCCTGAAGATGAATTCAGAGAAGTAGAGATATCAGGCAAAGCAACACACCGACGGAGTACATAGGATGGGGTGCGAGTTCGAACACGCCATCAAATACAAGATTGCCGCGTTGGAAGAACACGTCTCCCCAATACCATCCGTAATCCTTGACGACGTTATGAGCCTCAGTTTTTACCCAGAGGTTAAAGCCGATAAGCGCAATGCCACCTAACCATCTGGATACTCATGATTAAGTGAGCTGGAAAAGCCGAAGTGGAGCAACTAACCTCATCGCATGGACACCAACAGAGAGTCCGGTAGGTACTCTAAAGCAAGAGAAAGCAAAAAGACAGTATGCCAAGAAGTCGCTGGACGAACGTTTATACAAGTCAACTCGGATTGATTACAACTCACTTGACCAGTATAAGATCGACAACTTGACGGAATAATAACCACGTATTGTATTCCAATGGGAGATCCTAACCAGGTAGGTTGGCATCAGCGGGAAAATCATCCAGAAGGTGTACAAACGTCAAATGAGTAGTCCTTCCCCATCTTGCCGGCAAGTTGGTCCCGGATCCAGTTACGAACGCGAGGGCGGCGCCGTTCATCGAGCCACCCTAACCGCTTGATCACCTGTACAATCCATTTCCGTTTACTTTGCTTTGTAAGAACATAGCCCAACCCTGCATCGTATGCAGCGCGCCAAAATGCAAAGTAAAAGAAGAACAACACTCTCGAAGAGGGGCGAGGTAGGATYAAGAACAATATAACCTGAAGTGCAAGGGACCCTAGGTTCAACAAGTCCAAGTGACTCTTGGGGTATCGGGGATGGAACAAAGTCGTCAACACGTCATGAGTTGTTGGAATACGAAACACTAAAGGAGAATGAGTGGAGGCTAAACTAATATCCTAGGAGCTGTTGCTCACCTTCGCCCCCCGGAGTCTTGCCCCATACAACCTCTTCATGGGCGGCGGCCGTAGATGAATGCGTCTCGGCGTTATTAATGTTCGTGTCTATTGATAAAGATCCATTTGTAATGGGCTTGCGCTGTCGTAATGAGTTCTCCGCAGTCGCCATAGGCTATCAGTCTTCTTGATGAAAGAGGACAAGAAGCAAGCTGCGGTCGTGTTGAGACGACACGACGACTTTTGCACGCGTCTTTTGCGGTTGACTAATTATAGCAAGCCGTACCTGTTTATTTGTCGACTTTCTAAATAAAGGTAAACAATGCTTCTTTCACTTCTCGGACTGAAAATATAACCAACGYGCAAGAATATCGAGACGCAAAACAGAGCGTTACACATGTACATATCCTCGGAATGAAATTGCAAGCGATTTTATCTGGTGTTTGAAATAGCTGTTCTAATTAAAACATTAGGTGTGCTCGTGTGACGGGCATTCGTTTATTGCATTGCTCCCGGTCTTTAGATTAATGCGTAATGCGTAATGACTTGGACTTTGGCCAAAGCCCCCTTATTCCCTCCGCTCATGGAGATAGTACCGAGTGTGGTGCTGCTAACGGTGGTGCTTCACATATGTATATTGGGCGACTAGATATGAGTCAATAATATTATATGGATGGTACAAATCAAGGGAACGTCGTCGTCGTAATCTGTGACTAGTCGTCGCCAGGAATCGTCTCAAGCTGGTAAAATCAGCTAGTGAAACACAACAGGGAAAAAGGACAGACCTTGTCAATGTCGTTTAGACATCCTCCGATAATCTTTATCGCCTTGCTCATTTCTTCGTCTGATATTACAAGAGGTGGAGAGAACCGGATGCTGAAGAGAAATGAGCGATGCGCAATTGTAACTAAGTAAAATGGCGCCTTACATGTTGTCGTGTGTTGGCTTCGCCAATACTCCACGACTCTTGAGTAGAAGGCATAGTTGCCATGCTGTCCTTCGTTTAACACTCTTGCACTCATCGATGACGATCGCATTGAATAACCCCTTCCCGCGCACCGAGGCGACCAGCGGAGAATTAAAAGCCCTCACACCCGAACGGAAGACTTTGCCAAGTCKCTGTGATCTCTCAACTAGTCTTTCGTCAACAATGACCTGCAGAGCTGTTATAGAGACGGCACATCCCAACGGATTCCTGGTAAGATTATGCTCTTAGCATATCCTGATAACAACGGCGGAGTTTGGTCGCTTACCCGCCATATGTACTTCCGTGTTCTCCCGGTTTAATGCAGAGCATGACATCCTTATCAGCCAAGACGGCAGAAACCGGGTACACTGGAAGCATTGTCAACACCAGTTTATTGGTACGTATTGGTATGAACGAACCGCCTCCAGACAGGGCCTTTCCCAGTAGAACCACGTCTGGTCGAACATTGTCCCACTCACAGGCGAGCATCTTTCCCGTGCGGCCAAGTCCCTAGAATTACTCATTAGATCGTGGTAACATTACAGGGAATCATTTAAGATACCGTTTGGATTTCATCGCAGATCAGCAGGACGTTGTGCTGCTTGCAGAGGTCACGAACTCTTGCCAAGTAACCATCCTCAGGGACTACAACACTGAGCAAATATCAGAGGCAGGAAAAGATAGAGTAGTGGGCACAGCGCACCCAGCTTCGCCTTGAATCGGTTCGACGAGAAAAGCCGCAGTTCGGTCCCCATACAATTCAAGTGCTCTTTCCAAGTCTTCAAGGACACCAAATCGAATCATCTTCACCTCCCYATCGTCAGTGTAAGTCGGACCGACGCCTTCCAAATATGGCCCAAATTCGCTTCGGCTTTCCGGATCAGTGCTCATGCTGATGACACCCAGTGTTCTTCCATGGAAATTTCCCGCAGCACTAAAAACAATAGCCTTTCCACGTGGCACACCTTTGCGCATATATGCCCACTTCCTTGCAAGCTTAATGCTTGTCTCAACAGCTTCGACACCCGTGTTCATAGGTAGAACCATGTCATAGCCGAACATATCAGTTACATGCTTCGCATAGCGCCCAAAAACGCTATTGTAAAACGCGCGGGCAGATAGAGTCAACTTCTGCGATTGCTCTACCAGAGTAGCTACAATCCGAGGGTGACAATGACCCTACTCCTTGTCAGATGCCGCTATGCTAAAAGCAACAAAAGTAGTCACCTGGTTGACAGCTCTAATCATATGGAGATTCGCATCAGAACAGTTATATCTGATAGAAAAAGCATCGCTTACGAATAAGCGGCCAGCATATCGATGTACTCATTGCCCTCGGGATCCCAGACTCTGAGGGGTGCGAATCAGTATGAGAACTTTTACGCCAGTGGTGCGCATAAACCGCTCATGATGTCGGACTTACTTCGCGCCTTTTGCAGAATCAAATACAGCCGGCAGGGGATGGTAACTAATGGCCAAAACCACGCAGCGTCAGAGAATTGGTATAATAGATGGGATAACACGAAAAACAATCAACCCCTCTTCCACCGCACAACCACCGGGTCCTCTGCCACAGGTTTACAGACCAACCAGCGGTCAACGGCTAGCTGAGGGGGTCGATTGGGCGACTATCGTCGACGAAGACAATGACGACAAGGCTAGAAGGAGCACTCACTTATGAGCGCCATATTCATTCTCCAAGCGAATAGCATCCTGGGACGTTGGATGGACAGGCGTGCTGGCGGCTTTGGGCTTCCTGGGTGCTACTTTTCCATTGGAATGCTTGGCAGCGACGTCATGGGATACCTCAGAGATGGATGGAGACATGGCTATCTTTCAAGGTCGACTATGCGATAGCGCTTGCGATTGTTTTGAGGGCTTTATATAGGCGCCTCATTTGGCACTCTTTGCTCCGCCCGTCGCTCCCCAAGGTCCGGTACCGCAGGGCTGCCCCTCACATGACGCTGCTGCATTCGGCGACCATCAGATTCAGATGCCAGAATGCATCCGGCTTTCGGCTCCCAACGTCAGGCTCTTGTCAAGTCGGAGAATGAGTGGCGAAAATTCTACATTAATAACTTCAATAGATATACAATTGAATCCTAAAACAGGATAGCATAGCGCTTGGAATACAACTTGAAATAGAATTGCGTTACCAAACATGCGAACGTGGGCGACCATTCGACGTTTTTCGCCATCAGCTGTCCGCTTGTCGCCGTTATCGGGGCCGTACTTGACCGTAGTTCGCGCCGTACGTGATTACTATCAGCACCCCCAATTTGGTACTGGCCCTCGCAGTTACAAGGTGGGCTTCCATACCATCGGCATGAAGCGTTGACTCCTCCAGGAGAAGAAAAGAGGGTCAAGGATTTTTATAGTCTGGCAAGAATAACCGACTTGTAATGATTCTAATGTTCGAATTATACGCTCGCTTCCAATGAGTCTGAGAATGGCCACGGAACATTGCTTTCGTCTCGTTTAATTAATTTGACAGACAAAAGTGGGTATCTCACCCCAGCCTTTGAAATTGTGCTAGTGTTTAACGTTTAACGTTTAACTGGGGAATTCAAATCGATCATTTTTTATGAAAGATTGGCACACAGTCAGATGGAGAACCTGAGTGTACATTCCCTTCGCTTCACGATCTTCATAAAAGCACAGATGACGGTTCTACCTTTTCTCTGTTTTCGAAACCCGTTCTTTTCTTAGCAGTGCAATGGATCGGAAGCCGTCGGAATGCAACTACAACCGATCCATCCGAAGAGGTAAGTACRCCTGTTAAGGATAATCGATCCGCCCCAGCATCTGCCATTTCGTAGGATCTTTTATTTATGGAAAGGATTAACCGTCTTGCTCCACTTGACACGTTCGTCTTTTGAGAAGTCGTCATCCAACGTGATTCTTCACCACTTTTAGAGACCGRCTTTCGCCATGTGTCGTTTGTGGAAATGGTACTATGAGGTCATTGAGGTGAATGCCTACGCCTTATTCTGAACGAATAGTAACCATTGACCATTGACCATTGACTGACTCTGGAGTCACGAAAAGGCCATGCTGATCACCTCGCATTTCCAATTTCACGCCAACTTTAAATAAATCGGTGAACGACCAGTTTAGACGAGGTGAATGCCAAAACAGACTAATTTGGTTTTACTTAATCTCTTCACGTTGGTAAATTTTGCACATACGCAAGTACGCACAGTGAAGCAATGTGAATATGTGTACGATCATTTCATCACCGCAGGTTAGGCATTCTTCTTTCCAAGGCCGCTGAGATTAATTAACGCAGTTAGAACGTTCGCCTATTCACACAGGTTGGACGAATCTTAATCGTCTAAGAAGATGGAATGCACAGTTACCCATGCACTTTTACTCATTCCTGCTGGCTAATGGCGAACAACTCCGCCGTCAATTTGGCGATCTCAGGAATAGCCAACCCCGTTGGTTTGACCAGGAACCACTGGCATAGATCTGATCACAGGCGACATCAAGCGCAATACCGCCGTACCGTACCGATCAAGTTATCATGATTTCCAAGGGTTACTCTGGCTAATACTCATGACAGCTGGCACCTGATGCTGGCGAATATGTAGGCCACGACAGCCAAGGGACCAGGACCGTACTGAATCCGCACTACATGTGACATCTAACCAGAAGGGTAATCGGCTCACGAAGCGACTTTGAATGGATGGCGCAATCGTAATCAATACGCCGAGGATGAGTCTGTAGGTGCCCTCGTCTCAGTTCACTTGCTCACAGTGATCAGGGCTCTAAGCGATGTTGCGCAGTTCACGCACGCAACGAGGAGACAGCCATGGTTATTCCGACACACACATGATTTTAGAACAATCGAGAGTAACGGCAAGGACTAAGATGGCTTCGAACGTTCCTTCGCGTATTCCACGAAATCGTCAATGGTGGATGGCCAGGCGGCTGTTAATCGGGTCAAATAATTTCGGCTCGTCAGTGGTGTGATTAATTTACCTTCCATGTCGTAGTTTTCGAACTTGGAATCGGAAGCGCGAATGAATTCAAGAAACTGAAGCACATACACGTCAATGGTTGATTGTTTCAGTGGGAAGGGTGGACGAACCATAACCCACGTATCTCGGCTCACGCCCTTCACACCTTTCTGAGCCAGATAATCAAACCACCACTGAGTATATCGATCTTCCCATCCCCCTCCAGTCATATCTATATCCTCGCCGTCAGTTTTGCCCGTCAGCGCCCTTCCTTTCGAAGCATGGGATATCAGTAGACTCCAATACGCCAGGGCAGTCTCCAACGCTGTACACATTTTGGTGTCATGTATGTCGTGCTGTAGGTTCACTTACGAAGGCTTCGCTGATTAGGTTCTGACTTTGCAAAGTTGAACGTGAAGTTGTATACACTTCGGAAATATTTTGGGTTTGAAGAAAGCTTATCCCTCATGTCATCCAGAGCAGTCTTCATCCCTTCTATTGTATCGCAACTGCTTGCGGTAATGGTGAGCCGCAATATCACGATGTGGGTAGATCCTACCCTATATTTTTCCAGCCTTGAATCCATCCCTGCCGAGTCCAAACGCCGATTCTTGGCGATTGCAGTTCAAAAGCCACGGCAAGGAGCGCCACGTCTTTCTCCGGGTCCACATCCAGATCTGCGC
Source organism: Amanita brunnescens Koide BX004 (assembly GCA_001691785.3). Lineage (NCBI taxonomy): Eukaryota > Fungi > Basidiomycota > Agaricomycetes > Agaricales > Amanitaceae > Amanita > Amanita brunnescens. The sequence continues at coordinate 19,475 of JNHV02000084.1, read as the reverse complement.
ATAGAGCCAGTGTCCCGTCTATGTTGATGTCGTCATCTGGTCGTGGATCTATTTCGGAGATAGCTCAGTGGACACGAAGTATTCGATGCAGCAGATGCCCACCTTTGTATTTGTCAAAAAGCGAATTCAGTTTGCTCGTAGAYGCCTGTGGTTTTTCTCTGCCAGTCGCCGATCCAGAGTCGCCATAGTATGCATCAACCGCTACATCCAATCGTTTGTGCTTATCTAGGAACTTCCTGGCATCTTTGGGCCTGATTGCTGGCTCTGATCAGCTACGATCAACGTATACGCGTGTTTGGATGACTCACGATGCCCCTGTGATAAAACAGAACTGAGAAATATTCTCCTCTGTCTTTCGATCTGTCATGGGCAGGTGTAGAGGCTTGTTACGTACGTCGGAATGCAGTAAGCCGGGATACCGTGACGGTCGTATCGGACGCACGTGGCAAGTTATTTTAAGTTCTCGAGTCAAATGTATTGAACGTCATATGTAAACACACGCTCCCGTCGTATCGTAACAATTGTGCGATCATGATCACAGCGAGCCTTCTTCCCCTCTACATTGATATCGCTGACGCCAGTATCAGCCACCTCCTGATTTCAACTCCAATGGTAACGGGTATGTGTATGATACCAGATTTTCACAGAGTACGCCACTCCTCACGTATAGAGCGGTCCTGGATCACTGCGGAACTTATTAGCAGGTAACCCTTCTTACCGTTCTTCATTGATGCAAATGGCAGTTCTTCCCATGACATAGGAGGCTTATAAAGTACGATGAAGGAATATTCCGCCGATGTCCCGTATGTCAATCGCAAAATCGACGCATTCGAATGCCTTGTGGATGGCGTGAGGATTTTCATAAAACTACCGTGATGATGGTCGAGGGGCAGAACTATTTTCCTCCGTTTGACATGACATGTCATTTCCACCGGTAGTTGACATGAATTGGAAAGTTCCGTAATGATTTATATTACCGTCCTTTCCCTCTCAGTGATATCCTAACAATCTGATTTGACGATAGGAATCATCTATAGTGTTGCGCACCCGAATGGTATGATCCAGATGATGCGAATGTATATATAATCGGATGATGTTCAGTAAATCCGATATGTGCCTGTAGTARGCATACTACTCACACTCTCTTTAATAATGTGGTGATGACATTGGGATGTCTACAAATAGACATCTGCTGATCGCTGACGAGTATGATGACATCTGTCCATCCGCCGATGCCGGTGAGTCAGCATGATGTCTTGCATGTGGATGAGCTAGAAATGAACTAGAATGGGACGTTCCAGTCTAGCCGTTCAGCGTGCCTCTACCCCTTCTATCGCCGTTGGAGACGCCGAAAGCTTTTGTACATCGAAGCTTGAGGCGCAGTTGTTCTTCCCGGCAATTATACATTCAACCTCGGTACGAATGCCGAACAAAGAGATCGGGCAGACGGATGGAAGCAAGCTCGACCACCTGTCACCGTCATTCCCTGAAATTAGTCTCTCATGCTCGAGTCATTAACGTCACGTCTATCGGTTTCTTAATACAATGCTGACCTTCATAGGAAACCCGTAGCAGAACGTTATTGCATGATGTTCAGAATGCAGTCGCTTACTCTTCGAGTATTGCGGTATCGCCAATGCACGCCACGTCGGCAGCCTAAGTATCTGAGGATCCTGTCATCTTCAGCCATTATTCTAAGTATGGGTCTTACGTCCTTGCAGACGCGTTGCCTTGACGTGTAGATCGATCAGGTCATTGACGTCAGCCGTTCCGCCGTTGCCCCATTGGAGCTATGTACCATCTATCAGGAAGCAGTAGTTCAATCATCACGGATATATTACCTTACTTCGCGCCGGTAATACCTCCGTCGTTCTTCATAGATTTTCTGTGTCGGGACCCTCTGGGACGCCATCAGGGCTGCGGCGTCCGTGCCAAGCAAGTATGGTGCGCAAAGAATGGAAAAGAAGAGTCCAATATTATTGCAGCTGATATGATCGCATGACTATACAGTATACCGTAGTAAAGCAGCTAGACTCACACGATGGCTAAATATTGCGAAACGAGGCACCGACGAATGGATTTCCGGAAGGGACCGCTGAACGCAAGATCTTGAATCGGTTGTTGCCCCGTGATTCCTCCTGCACGTCCCACCAGGAATAACCGAACATCGATCATGATCAATTCACCTGATCCTTCATTGATTCGCATCGGCTGAAGGCTCGCCCGTTTCAACGTCAGGGTCAATATCATCTGTGTCAGCAGCTTCTGGCGGTGCTAAGCTCGTCATTAAATAGTAGCCAAGTAGTTATTAAGACCAAGATGTAGATGAGTATCGTACACCGTGTCAATCGCATATGCGGATACGTCATTGGACGGCATCTCGAGCGTCAACCCGTCATTACAGCCATTGTCTTTCACCATCATTATCTAACAATAACTCTTTTTGTGTGTTTGCCAGCGCGTCGACGTTCCGCGTACGGGATTGGTCTTCTCCATGCTTCATCAGGATCGAACTCTTCTACTGGAAACTCGGCTTTGGGGCGCTGCGATGCAGCGGATATTGGTTCTTGTGGAGGCGTACGTAACGTCATACCAGCTTGATGGACAGGAGATGCGTGGAGATTAGGTGGATGCTGTGAGGTCGGCGAATGTGTATTTACTGGGTATAGTGGAACTGGCGTAACAGGAACGCCACCCCGCTGGTTGGGTCTCCCATTAGGATTAGCGAGAGGTACAGCTTGGCTTGCGGCGTGGACAGGTGAATGGTGTGGGATGGATGCATTTGGAGTTGGATGCGCCGGTAATTGTGGTGGCCAAGAGCGAGGAGCATTAGCATCATGCCGTGCCCGTGCCTTTGAATGACCTCCCTCCATATCTGAAGCATGCGGAGGCAAGTCGATTTCTACTCGAACGCGGAAAATTTCTTTACCGGCTTGGGCGAAGAATGCCCGTTCCTGCCGTTGAAAAAACCCGCTTGTCGGACCCCCACGAGTTTCAAGAGGAGTTTCAGGGGGGGCAGGTGGAAACATTGCCATCAGTTCATGTCCCGTTGGAGGCGCAGGGTATTTTCGCTGCGGCATATCAGATGTGTGGGTTAGGTCAAGGTCTAGTCCTTGATTAAGTCAAGAAGTAAAATTAACTTGCGTCACTACACTTGCCTCTTATGGAACTTGGTGATAAGGGCCTGCGTTGTCTGGCGTTCGTGTACTGTGAAGAGGAAGAGTCGGGAGAAGCTTTGTGAGGGGAACGACGATCTGGAGAAGACGTTGATGCTGTGGGCGAGGACGACGGCGAGTTGTCGGCGACAGGGCGTAGGTGAAATTGGGACATGGTGGGCGAGGTGTGCGAAGGCGGACAATAGTCGACTGAAGGGGGTTTATATCAAGCCGGGCAGCCAGTTACATGGGTTCTCATTGAAGAAAGCGAGAAGGGGGGAAACGGAAAACGGGTTGGATCAAAACCGGTTCGATTGCGCAAAGTTGGACGCTGACAGCGGGAGTAGTTGCAAGCCCTGCAACCATATTTCCATCTCCGTCAAACGTACTTACAGAATTTGATCCCGGTCCGTCTAAGGCCCTTACGTATCAACGACAGCGTTTGATGCTGGCGGGTGGCTTCAGGGCTATCTTATACCCACGGATGCCTCATGCTACTGTTCCATAATAAGATTAGCCCGTAGGAAGGTTCTATCACATTTTGGACCTTGACACAACCGTTCAGATGGGACTCGGAAGTCACCTTATCCCAGAATGGATATTCGCTGTCTTCCTGCACCGCATCGGGTAGTCACCGTACCTGTCGGTAAATTTCGCCAACTTCGCAAGTTTAATTACAGCCGATGCTCACCTTGACACCGAATCCCTCTGTATGCTTCAGTCATCCAACCCAGATGCCCCTTCTTTTTCGGAATTCTTCCATCCTTTAATCTCTACTAGCGCACAGTATGTCATTCAGTAGTACGCCCCTCATTACCTTGGCGATGACAAATTAAGTCTATGAGTTGGCATCTGTACATCTGGACGTCGCCGCCCGACTTGGCGCTGATGTCAAGTGCGACATCCTAGCACAACCACTGGTGCGAATCACTACAGCCTTCAATTAATGCTGAATATAACGAAGCCGTAAGTCTGGTGTGATGCTCCAATTCCGGCGTGATACAACGTAGCAAATGGATCCAGAGTATGTATGGCTGTATGACACAGCCCCTTTGGTTCCATATGATGCCGCCCTCGCTTACATCAGACTCGGAGTCCAAGCTTCTCGCAAAGATGGCTATCAGTTGATATGATATGTCCATCTCGCCAAAAGACATTTGCGACCCCATCGCACTGGATTCACTGATGTGCGCCCAGTACCTAAACCTACACGAGTCCGAGACTTTAGATGTTCATTTAAGCATTCATGACGGCGTCTTCAAATAGGAAGGTTCCATCTCAACAGGACATGCTGTGTTCGATTTGCTGTTAACGTCTTATCTGTTTTGTTCAATCCGGAGCACTTCATAAGCAGAGTGCCGTTGAATTACTTGTCAGGTTAAATGAAGCCGTCTCGGACACCGCGCATCTCAGTAGCTTCTACGTACAGGGTCCGTCAAAAGAAGGGTCTCTATTAAAGCAAAAACCGACGTGGCACCATAATATACATACTTGAATGGCGAGACACATGTATCCCTCACAGGTCCGAATGAACTTCAACGCCGCCCTTTGGGAACGCCGATCATTGCGGTACGAGTCTGGTATCCGGCGTTCATTACACGTCTATGACGCTAGAGCTGGAGTGGCGGCCTACGGGATCTGGGAGTTGTATGCCGGCAAGCTGACATCTTTCATGATCAATGTTAAATTCCTCCGTGACGTCTACTTAACCGCTCCTTTTGGTTAGCAACCAGAAGCGGTTATTCAGCAATCGGACGGTTAAGATGGAGCCTGCGCCGATACCTAACCTAATCCGCCGGCGGGTACGTCTGTTCGCGGTAGCTCAGATAGATTTAACACTTGTAGAATTTTATCACCGACATCCAAGTGCAAACTAATTAAAGCATGCTCACGGAAAGGTCGGAATTTGATTAGACGTAAGGTAAATTAGGTGCCTTATCATACAACCGAACCTTTGCATGTACGGGAGAGCGCGGCGAAGGCGGCTCACGTATAATTTGGGAAGGGGAACATTTCGTCAGTGCATTAATAACGCCCGCCCTCTTGACTACATCCACTACTTCTCTGCATTCTCTTGAAAATGATCGGCAAGAAGGGTCGGCATAGATTTCGCATCGTCTTTTCATTTCTATCTTCGAGGACCTTTCAATTCACCTTCAAAAATGAAAAGGCGCGACAAGCTTTTCTGTCACCCTAGACAAGATCTGGCGGAGGGAAGAGCACCCTGGAGGCCGTAATCTATTCATGGATATAGGCGTGGCTGACACTAAATTGGTTCGGACGTAGGCAGTAATCGCGCAGAAATTTTGCAGCTGAACTGACCTGCTGCGACGTTACATATTGGCAGGGACTCATTTGGAATTGCAGTTCCGGCAAGAGTCACGGTGACAAAGTATGCAGTTCGCCAAAATCCCAATGAAGCGCATGGCAATGCCAACAACAGAAGTGTTGTTGGGATATACTGCGCCGCATGATCCGGGTCAAGGTCAAGGTTGCTGTGATGCTTAGATGAAGGGGTTCTCACATCTGCCAGGGGCCCCATTTAGGTTCCAATGTCAAGATTCCAAATGGCAACGCAGAAGATTCCGGATATGTTGCGTGCTATCAGATTACTCCGGCATAGTCGGGCGGACTATACCGAAGAAGGATCTCAAGACCCGATATTAAAGGAACAAACGCAAGCCCTCTAAGCAATCCTGTCAACAATAGAAATGAATTGCCTGTGGTCACGCGCAACCGAACACATTGGTAAGGAGCTCGTTTGTCATGCATATCTAGGTAGGAGATGTTCTGGTACAGGGCCAACTCACCGGTAATTATCGCATATCCTACACATCCTGCCTGGGGAAGCGGGTGTCCACCAACCTGGCTAACTTGTAAGTCTGATTTAAGATCGGGATAAATTCAATGACAATCCCAAAATTTTGATCCATCTTTTGACACCGGCTTTCTAAGTCGGCCATTTGAAAATTTGATTGGCTGGAAACCCTTGTTGCGATTGCCCTTTATGGTACTCACTCTGTGCCCATTATTGTCTCAGGCTTGCCGTATGCTCCACGACACGACCATTCATGACAAACACAAGCCACCATCCACTATGGTCATCTGACGAACATGACGTTGCGCAGTCCAATCCTTCACAACACCATACGCGAACGTTGTCAAATGCCACGATACCCGAAAATACGTACGACGTAACACCGCAAACCGAACCACTACTTTGCATATCTGAATTCGAATGTCTTGCACCCCGCGAACCAGCAATACTACCAAGCAGGAGTCTCGACTCGTATCGGATYAGAACGTCGGCTACACGTAGTCGCATAGGACAGACCAGTCTATGGGAAATAATCGTACAGAGACGACTGAGGCTGTTGCGAATGATGAAATATGGTTTGGAAGCTCTCATAGGTACGCATTTGTCTCTCGGTGTTTGTCCTCTTTTTGACTCGTGAAGCTATTTGGGCAATTTATAATTTCATCAGATATTTCTATTCTTATTCGAAATATACCTCAAGCCAAGGACAGGCGGCAGCTCTAGCTCTTGCGGTCAGCTCAGGCCTATCATTAGCATTCCTTGGTTGTGCAACGCTACTGTCCGTATTCAAAGCACCTCTTTCCAGGAGTATACCCCCACGAGCCTCACATATCATTCGGAAGGTTCTTCGGCCCATCTCAACATGTCTAATGTTGGCTCCCGCTGCCTTGAATGTCATATTTTTATGTATTTGGAGATACTCGGGCGTTTTAGAACTCTCGTATAAGTCTCGGTGTTACCTTGACATCGACGTTATTTGGTCGATTTCGGGAGGTCGATGCGTTTCTCCCGCCTGGGGGGCTTGGTTGATCTTATCCGTCATCCGATTTGCGATCACTCTGGTGGTGATTGTATGTTTTACATTTCGAATCCGCTCAGCAACTTGTTGACAATAAGCTTAGGTCTCATATCACATCTTCTCGTATGCCTACGGTCGCACCATCAGACTGTCCAACTCCAGGAGACAAACCTCGAGCCTCTACGAGTCTGCAGAAATATCATCCCCTACTGCTCAGACGTTGGCAAAAGAGGTACCTCGCAATCGCAGTTCACAGTCGCAGCATCGGCCATCGCGTTCTACGATAGATTCAAACGTCGAATCCATTCGCACCGTCGTCCCACATTACTCCACATCTAGAAATCGGGCCATCTCTTCCGCTTCGTCTGATGATGACTATTCGCCAAGCATCATCCGCCATCCGCCAGGCCTCAGCGCCTCTACCGAGCATGGGGATTACGGGGGCGATTCTCTATCTGAACAGTTTCGCGCGGTCGCCTCTCAGATCAACCAAGAGATAGACGATGTCCTCCAGATCGCAAGATCATCGGACGAAGAAGAAGAAGAGGAAGCACCATCTACGTCCCATGAGGAGTCACCATATGGCTTCAACTTACCACCTCTTCCTCCGAGTGTTGGCTACAACGAATTTGGGCAGCCATATCCCCCAGAAGAACCACTTCCCATTTTGAACGGCTATATACGACGTATGCCTACCATTGAAAGTATTGGATCCCGYGAGATGGGAAGCGTTGGATCTACTGTATCCATTAGTAGAGAGCCGAGAATAACAGGAAGCGCTAGAAGCACACTCACATTTGATCGGCCGCCGACGCGACCCCTTTCGTTCAGCGAAGCAACAAACAGTGGAACTTCTAGCAGACCAAATAGCTTTGGGCTGCGAGCCGAGCTGCTTGCTAGCTTAGGCGGTGCTACGGAACTGGGCGAACTGTTGGGCAACAAGGGTCGACACGACGACGACAGGCTAAATCCAGCAAGCGATACAAATCATTTGGACGTTTCCAATAACCCGTCTGCAAGCCGTAGCACCATGTCGTACTACACAGCAGCTTCTGGCAGTTTTGGCCCCGCTGGTGATGGCGTGTCTTGACTCTCTTATATTTTATCTATGTTTCATGTGCTTCTTCACGGACAATCTTCTTTTAGTTGTCAACGGGGTTTTGGTTCCCTGCATTTAGAAACGGGTTAACCCGGATGTATCTTATATGACCCTCTTTCTCCCCGACACTCCGACTATTTCGAGAAGTGTTWCTTTTCTCCCCACGTCTATCAGTACGTGCCGTTCTTCATTTCGTACGCTGCTGTTACCATCCCCATTACGAATTTGAAATGCGAACTTCGCCTTATGGAGATCCACAAAACAAGAAATTGCCAATCAAGACTAACAATATATTGCATGTAACCGGACGGATACGTATATACCATATTCATCGAGCACATAAATGCAATGAATACAACATGCATTGATGAGACGACGTGCAATTAGATGATACAGCTCAGAAAAACAACGATAACGACGACTATGCGCCCCAGTATCGTCGAGCCCTGCAACGCGTGGGCCATACTGATGGCCTTACTAAGTCCCCTACTRGTCCTGCCAAGTTGATCTTGTTCACGTTCACCATTCGACGTCGCTAGGACCGAGGCGCCGACAGTCAACGTATTCGTGAAAACTGACGTTGAGAAAGTCGTGGTTGGATTGGTCGCTGGAAAATCATTGTTGTCCAGAAAGACAAGCGCAAACGACGGCGCATATACGGTAATCGTGCAGCTGTTTTCTGGATTACATTGAACCGTCTGAATGCTTTCTTGTCCTATCGGCCGACCATCGGACTGGAAATTGCCACCAAACGTCTTGGGATCATTTAGTTATCCTGCAACACGGCCCTCAGCTGATTAACCCTTACCTGGCCTGCCCATGTATAATTCCCTTTCTGCGTTACAGAAGACGCCCTTAGGTATCTATTCGTATCACGTTATTGTTAACCTGTTATGAACAACGCTCCAACGCACTTTACGTTGACTTGCGCRGGAGTCGTATTAGATTCATCTTGGCCAATTTGAAATGTAAACTGTATGTCGTGGGCGCCAGATGGATCAGTAACGTAGTTRAACATAGCTATTCGAGAGGGATTGCCGTTCTCGTATATCAGATACGCGGGTGATTGGCTGTTGAGATTTGCACTGGAAGTGATATCAAGTACCCGAGAACCATTGCCTATCGCCTCTGCAATGACAAGGGCGGCATAATAGATGGGTCCAACGGTCCATTGGTGGTAGGAAGACTCGCCCAATGGTGGTGCTAATTACCGTCAACGCTACGACATGTCCAAACGGTGTCATCAACTTACCAGTGAAAGGCTAGCGAAAAAATATTAGTAAAGAGATTTAACACCTAAACAAGTTGTTACATACGTTATAGAAAACACCTTTMCCGCCTGTATGGAACATGGCCATGGAAAAATTGGCATATGCCATCTGGAGTGCATAGTCCGTCGCCCAAAGGGCTGCTGCGAAAGCATCACTTAGACCACCGAAGCCGCCGCATGATGCAGTATTAGTTTCAAGCATCACGAATGGTTTTCCATTTTGTTGAGCAATATTCGTAGAGTTGATGTAGGGTTCCACGAGATTCATGACGGAATCATGTGTTAAGTATTTAGGTAGCTCAATCTGCGGATCTTCAACGACACCAGCATTAAATTGACCTCCGCAATTATCCATAGGATAACTGCCATGAAGCGTTGTTACCAAGTATCTCGTAACATAATCCAAGAACCTACTGCTCAACTGAGAGGTAGGCTAGGTATTGCGAATAAGCCTGTATGAAGCCCGTATTCCAGACCATTTCCGGTGTCCAGGTGCCACTTGCGATATTTGGAGCCATTAGCATTGAGGAATTAACGATTTGTGGGTCATTTTTCATTTGATTGATCAGTTGACCAACCTCGGTATAGTAATCCATTACAGAATAATTCTGCTTCTTGTATGAGTATTTGTGTAGTATCGCCAAGACAACTTACGGCAGGCCGTTTATGAAACTTTGCGTAGAAATCGGGCTCATTACCAGCTTGTAAGCCTATCAAATAATCTCCCAGTATTGTTTGCCCCTTCTCAACAATATCTAATCGGAATGGGTTTGTCGTATTGAATGGTATACCTGTAATACAGTTATCAGAGAGATGAAGGACAGCTGTAAGAGCGGCCCACCTAAAATCCAGCGGACATTTACGAAATGCGATATATTGCTCAATAGATACAACAAATCCTCCTTATAATCTATAGCTGGCGATTTCGTCTAATTGATTTATTAATAGAGGACAACATCCAAACCGCAGACTGACCGTCCCCAATGTATTTGTATAATCCTTTTCCAAGAGTTGTCCGTTCGTCGTATTTTGAACCATCACAGCTGTTTCTTGCGTATTCCCTCCGACGCGGATGTTCACCCGTCCGGAACGTTCAACAAGGTTCGCCATCAAGTTCAAGAATGGAACATTAATGAGTTGCCTGTGTGCCAGGTCAAGATTTTGTAGATAAGATGGCGAACAACACTAACGAACTGGGACCAACTAAAAATGATGAGAGACTAAAATCAAGCATATGGAGAACGACTGACAAACTTGATTAACGACGGACATTTCAATCGAAAATCCGAAGAAGGAACTCAGGAGAGGTATTGATGCTCCGGGTGGGGCAGCTCCACTSGCAATCTGGACATTGTACTTGGTAGGAAATTGTGTGGGTACTGCAGGCACATTCAACGTAACAGGGCTGAATGCCTCAGGTCCTGAATATGGTACTCCCGGCGCCAAGCTTGTTATCGGCGGCGCACCATTCGTAGGGTAGACTGTAACGGCGAGAGCGTGGTGCGCTAGTAGGAAGGAGCCAAAGATGCGAGAAACGAATGGCATACGAAGAACTTGCATAGACAAACGATTCGACAGGTTTTGTCGTCCAGCTAGCGAATAGAAGGGGGTGCAAGCAAGTGGTAAGAAAAAGGCCTGATAAGCAAGTGAAACGCGTTCGCAGCGATATGAAAAGGGTCAAAAATATCGCCTTAATAATGTATCACCTAGATCACTACGTTCAAGTTGCAGTCATTGGTAAAAAACATAATCGGGTCATTATTCTCTTGGCCATAATCAGTATACGACTGCAACCGAAACGATGTAAACGCCTACAATGATGCATTTTCAATACTCTCAACAAGCACAGGTGCCCTCTGAGGTTACCCCTGCACAATATCTACTAGGAGTATCTTCACATATGATGTGTCTGAGTTCGACAGTGAGGAGTACCGATGACTGCGGATTAAAGGCTATAGGGTGTAAAGAGCCTTCGGAGGAGCTGAATAGGCATGTAATTGCGTGAGTTGTCTTTCTAGCGTTAGATGGAACCAGCGTTGCATGATATTTTCACGACCTGAATGACGCTGAGTAACTTGCAATTGAAGAGCCTAAGGCCGCTATCATTTGTCATTCGTCTAAAGGATAAAGATCATCATCAGAAGTGAAATAAACCACTTGCACGTACCCACTTACCTCTGCTGACAATCGTTACAAACGGAGATGCTGTACCCTAGCATACGCCGCAAACGCGCGGCGTGGCGCGTCCCTGACTTGCCCAGCCTTCCAAGTCGCTGTACATTACCACGAATCTCCTCAGGCTAAGACAGTTGGATACCAAAACCTGGGCTTGAGATGGTGATCGTCACGACGATCAATTGGATGTAACACAATCATTCGATTACGCCCGCTGACTTCCGAAACCTTATACTTGTTTAGCTGCCTCGCTACTCTCTTCCTCTCCATACTTATGGCTCTGTACCTGAACCGACCCCAGAAGACACCCACAGCCTGGTAATTTTCTACAAAAAGCTGCAATGGACATTGTTTGGGATGTTTCAACGGGCTCGCTGTGATTGTTAAATGAATGTTTGCATAAAGGGGTGAGTATGACTACTTCGGATTGAACGAAAAGGGGGTTTTTCGAGGGCGGCTTTTTCGCCTGTCTTGGATTAATCCGGTCTTTATTGGCTCGTTCATTATGTCGGTACATACAATAGCTTTTGCGGTTGCCTATGTGGTCTATATCTTTACAAAGGCGTTTCTCTAGCTATCGAGGGTTTTATCAGTTCACGAAGTCTGCCTGCCACGATACCAGACACCAAATTGGTCCCAGTATCTTAGTCACTTGTAAGTTTTGTGTTGTAGCCATGTTCAATTAGCTTTCTTTTACTGTAAACTCGTAATCATATTATAACCCATTCTCATAATTATCGTGCTGTTACGTTGTATGTCGTACCATCCGACCCTGTTCAAGGCATTCTCAAGTGTGTTTCATTGAGTTTGCTGGAAAGCGCATGGTGATGCACCCACGCCATTTCCCTTAATGATTAATAGTTCATAATACGCAGATCGCGATACGCAGGAACGCTCCAAAATCATTAATAGCTTACCGCAGTGCCTGCAAGGATAATGAAAGCTGTCCATTCTATCGTCCATAGTACACAACGCTAAATGAAATCTTACTTAAGGAGTAATTTTAAAAACACGATTACAGTCCGAGTCCACTAGATGATCATGCATCCTCCACAACCTTAAACCACAGTCAAWGTCTGATTAATTGTTTGAAAGTACGGGAACGCGTTTGCCTGATTTGACGGAGAAATATGCAAAATTGAGGACATGGCCAAAACCGCAGGAAAAGAACGTACCCCGAACAGTCCAGCATACGCAACGTTGAGTTGTGCAGGGCCCTTGGGGAACCAAGATGGAACGACGACTGTAAAACTTTGGTAGCGGGGTTTACTAGGGGTGTGCTGTTCTGGGTTATAGGGGCCGTTATACAAAACTATGTTCATGCCATCGCTGGCCGGTAAGCATGTAGGATTTCCAGAAGCGCAAGTCGAGGCGCCAATTGCGACTCCCACGTTCCAAGAGCCCTGAATGCTGTTCTGTTGATGATGTCCAGGAATGTCATGGCGGAGCAAGCCTCGGTGGRAATGGAGACTTACGGGCTGGTCGATTTCAACAGTTAGATGCTGGCCGGGTTTGACCTTATAGCCAGCGGGTGGGTACCCAATTTGAACATCCTGAGCGAACACGACGGTAGCGAAAGCGAAGAAAGCGAAAAGGATGGAAGTGAACGATTTCATTGTAGTCGCGCTTCTTTATGATGACCCAATGCTAGCTGCGGAGACCGGAATAAGAGCTTGAGCTCAAAGAAAGGAGCTTATGTACCCGCTGGAAGGCCCTAAGGATTCAACGGGCCTGACTCTCATTGTAAATGTACCATACCAAGGTAGAACGGGCATTGCTCCCCGAGATACGGCTGTGTTTCCCTTGGTTTCCCTTGGCAAGCATCTCGCCTTACATCTCCTGGTCCGTGGATTGTCAGAGACGGGCCTTAAAAGTGTATCAACTTCGATACTAATCAAGTGGCGTTAAGGTTAAGCTCTGAAAGGTCCCCAGGGCAGGCGACGGTCATGCACAGCTTCTCAGATTTGAATGGTGAGAAGAGARAGCTGAGTGTCTTGAGCAGGGCAGCGTCGCTGGCAGTGTTGAACCCTCATGGTCGAGATACGCCGTTTTGTATGCTTTCAGGTACGTGCAGCCCTTACAGGGCCCACGGGCTATGTCAGTTGCAAGTTCTCTGCGGCTCCGGTTTCCAGTAGTAAACATKCTCTTGGAGCCGTCAAGCGCAAGGATTGCGTACGATGCGAAGGAGGCGCCGAACGCGAAATGTGAATCACTGGAATGTTTGAATTCGTGTAAGTTACGAAGTCCGTCGCAAGCAATTTAAACACGTGAAATGGGCGAAAAATGTATTCTTACCTCCGAGTCCGTTTGAGTTGACGAAGAAATAGCTAACATGACCATTCGTGAGAGAAAGAAAGACGAAGGATATAACAGCCATAAACTGTAGATACGTCGTTATTCTTCCTCTTCCTCGTGGATATTAATGTTTTCAAACCAGAGTTCATCATCGGTATCTATGAAGATCTTTCCAGCCTTATCCGAGTACATCGCTCCCTGCACTATATATCCCCTGGCGCTGATGCATCTCAACGCATTTGCAAAGCACTGCAAAAGTGTTTCACCTCCCCCCGGACCAGTATTGCTCTGTGCGAAGCGCGTCCTACCGACGTTATAGATCCAAATTCTAGGCAGCACGGAATCAACCGAYGGCTGAAAAGTCTTTATTATGAGTTAGTGATTGTTAGTTTAAGGTAGGGCCTTTAAATGCGCTTACTTCAGCATCATTAGTTGGGCTCGCAGAGGATGCATTATCGTTCGTTTCACCAGGCTGATGTTCGGTAGACATAGAGGTCTGAAGGGATATAAGCGGGGAGTGGTCAAGGCCCTCACTGGCAGCAGTTTAGGTGCGCCCGTCAGACCGACGGTCAAGTTCAAGAGTGAGAGCGCCTTTTCGGCTATCTTCTCTTTTCCCACCTCTGTTTCCGGGGTACTTCTTTTGTTGGTACCCTTTCGCTCTGAACCGCTCGACCGAGGTAACGAGCTTGGATGAAACATATTAAGTAATATCTTGGAAATGAGGCTATCGGATTGAAAACCTAAGTAGTGGTAGTTGCTCCTTGACGGACCTCGATTATCCGCATGCTGGAGGCAGACTTTCACCCGGCAATCACACGAGCTTTACATAGATGAGATCGAATCTTGTAGACAATTACCTCCTTACCGTGCCTTTTTCTACCTGGTCTCCGTTTCGACGACAAGATCGAACACGCCATGGCTGGGGGTCCATCAAAATCCTATTGAGGACATCAATTAGGCATTATCAGCCGCGGCGCAGAACATCGCATGACCACTTAGATGAATGCTGCGGCAGGCTGTGAGAGCAAACCTCCGTCACAACTTTGTGTTGAGCATAACCCATGCTTGACGCCCTTAGGGCTTTGGCCGTCTCGCCTAACCACGACCGTGAAGAGCTGGCCAAGTGGCTCTCTGTAGTGGTACGCGGCCTGCGAACAAAAAATCTCAAGGYCAAATAACGCGACTGTTGTTATCATCTATGAAGCCCCTACCCAATGATTTCAAGGGATGGGATTGATAGGGGTTGATTYTGCGCATGAAACTCCCCAAATGACAGTATTGAAGTTGATAGTGATGTTGTGAGTTCCATGAGCCATCTATAGCACATCAACGAAATKTGGTGCGCATGGAGCATACCGATACAAATACACATTTACTAGTTCTGATTTGGACATTATGTGTTCATCAAAGATGATGCGGATGCWTCAAGTTCTATCTGAGCTACATAAATGTTTACCCGTACTACAGATTCAAACCATATGTACAGTATCATTCTTCAAAATATGTAAATTTTACTGCTCATGGATATCAATGCGCACATCCCAGAGCTCGTCATCGGTGTCGATGAAAATGTCTACATTCTCAGGCGAGTACGTCGCTCCCTGYAATATATATCCCTTGGTGTTGATGCACCTCAATGCATTTGTAAAGCACTGCAAAAGCGTTTCATCTTCCCACGGACCGTCATTGATCTGAATGCAGCGTGTCATGCCGATGTTCATGATGAAAATGCTAGGCGGTTGAGAATCAAACAGATCCAATGGCTTAAAAAATCCTTATTAGGTACAATGCGTGAAGATCAAAGTGCTTACTGGAGCTTGATTAGTCACGGGGGCTGCATAATCATTCGTTTCACCATTCTCGTGCTCGGTAGACATAGAGGATCAAAGGGAGATAAGCTGTGAGAGGTCAAGGCTGATTATACTCTCACTGACAATAGTTTGGGTGCGCCCATCAGGGACTGTCTCAAGGGTGAGAGCACCTTTCCGGCTGTCTTATTTTTTTCCCACCTCTGTTTTTCTTCTGGCTTCGGAGTAGGGCATATTACAAATTGATTATTTTAGGATCTAGTGTGACTCGATGATATTAAAATAGAGCTTCATTTCACAAGTTCAGCCTTGGAATATGGTTTGCATGAAGCAACTTCCCCTGTAATTACAGAACTCTTAATAGCAGGCAGCACAATGCATTACTTGATGCATCATTGCCTACCTTCTAGCCCACCATTCCCACCCACCTGTCAGACAGTATGGCTCCATTGTCTATCTTTTACACCTCCCTTCCAAACAGAAGTCAGAATGGGGCAACACAAAACACTACCACCCACCTGTCTCTAGCTTCAGGAACTGGAGATCCTACCTCATCACCGGATGTGCTCAGACTTGGGCTGCGGAAATCGATAGCAGAAATACATCCCTCCAAGTCACCCACTTGCACCACATCCTGCTTTCAGACGAGTTTAAGCCAGCTACATGTAGAACACTAATATGCTTATGTCTTTACAGCGTATACTCATTCTAGCATTCAACCTGGATGACTGGATAAATAGAAATGTGGTGAGATCATGCATACTAACATTGCAAGATAACTGTTGATATACACTGGAAAACAATTCAGTCATTATGCATTACTCATGCAAATGAGACAGCCCACATTTGGTCAACACGAATGATTTCCAACAAAAATAAAATTATGCAGCATAATAAAGGCCTATCTCTGGATGAGTTCACATGATAATGTTTGAATTAACAGAAACTCACTATAATCATGCCAACAACTGAGCACAAGCTGAAAACCATGATTTAGTTACCAAAAGAACAATCTAACACGTAGTGTACCTTGTCAAAGCTCCCGAGATGATGACATAACAGATGATGGTCCACACCATAATATCAGTGAACGTAGCCATTATAAATGAAAAATATATCGACCACTTTGTGATTTGTCAGTAGTATTGTCAAACGCAACTCCATGACACAACAAAAGTGAGTATGGAGCTGGAGGACTTGAGAAAATAGTTGAATGTGACTCCTGTTCAGTAATATCATTATGTTGGACATCATAGAGCTCCTAATAAATCCTTGGCTTACATCTCGACAACTAGGACTGCATACAGTCACATTAAGCCAAATAAGAATAGGATGTAGTTGGACATACTGATTGGACTGGCTACACAATAGAGATCAGCAGTGAACCAATGTCCAAGTAGATGTCTTACCATGTTCAATCACAAGAATGATAATCTATCAACAGACTCGTTAGCCAGGCCGACTAAAGATGTGGATTGAAACACTACCAAGATCCATGGCCAAATGCACTTTTGACCCCAGACTAGAGACAATGGTTAATATACACATATTGATTATGCAATTATTGAATTCACATCTCCAAACCCACAGGGTGTAAAGGCTAGTAGAAAAAGGTATAAAAAAAGGTTTAGTGACAGTCGAAGTGTTATATGGAGTCTGTCAAATGTGCCTCTGAACTGACAAAATGGTAATTACCTAACGTTTCGAGTGTAAACTATCGAGTACATCTTACAAGATTGGACGCATGGAAATTATTAGCTGCATCTGCATGCAGGCCCATATAACTAAAAGTCACTTGAATGCTAATATCAGCTCACCATATAAGACCTGTAAAGCTTTGCGTTCCTTTGTAAAATCCACAAGTTGAAGAAATGGCATGCACCAATTGATGACGTCAAGAGGGGTATAGTTTCCAAATGAATCAACCAGACTATGCCACATTTCAGCAACAATGAAGGCCATGTGAATGGCATCAAGAAGCCTTGCATTTCATTTAGTTGTCACCCATACTATATGCATGTCTTGTCATACCAAAGATAAAATACAGCACACTTCAGAAATATCCCATCTCATTTATAATGCCGGAAATAGAAGTAAACTTGACAATTTGATGTTCGAAAAGTCTACATGCATGTCAATGACAAATGCACCGCATTAGGAATGGATCAGTAAGCAATCAAAACATACATAGCTGCACCTATTCCACCCAGATACTTAGCACTGAGTAAGGGTCCTAAATAAGGCTTTGGTGGAATGAGYGTTGCCATCTTGCAGCTTTCAGTGGGAACAGAAGATAAAGGCTAGTTGGTGAGTGCAATTCCCCTGTGCAGCACCGTTCTGAGTTACCCGAGTCGGAGTGGTAGAAGTCCTGAATTGAGTCCCTTACGAGATTGTGTATGTAATTTGGCGGCTCTCTCGGAGATCTGGCGGATAGGATTAGAGGGTACAGGTTAAGCCCGATGAGGGCGACATGCTTCAGCCCCAGGCCATCATGGAACCGCAATGAGAGAGAGCGCGTGTGAAAATGATGAACCTTGCAGCGGTAGATACCGTAGAACGTCTTGCCTTTGTATGCCACATCTCAATCTGAATGAATGACTGACCGAGACTTACCCTCAACTGATCATCTACAGTGAGTTTCAGACCAGGTGTCACGAAAACAACGGAGAACTAATAGATGAGTGTATCATCGTGAATGATGAGACTCATTGCATTCTTCATTCACATCAGATCTTCGGCTAGGTCTACTCCATCCACGCAYGGATGCAGAAGTAGGTGCATCGGCGGGGACAATATCCTGCATATCCAGTCCATGTAGCATTGGTGTAGTACTTCTGGCTAAAGCAGGTGTAGCCACCTGCAAACCGCTGGCATCATAAATGGTGCCAAATCTATTCAAACCTCCATGTGAGTTGACGAGGAAATTTGAAATGATTGACGCTGTTYGTGAGAGAAAAAAGACAACGCTAGATAAGTACCTGATCATGAGGTATAGTAAAAAAGAATACAATGTACCGTAGGTACCTTCAAGATATGTAATGTTTACTGTTCATCAATACTGAAGCGCATATCCCATAGCTCATCATCTGTCTCAATGAAAATATCTGCGTTCTCAGGCGAATATGTCGCTCCCTTCAATGTATARCCCATTCCCTTGGCGTGGATGCTCCTCAATACATTTGTAAAGCACTGCAAAAGTGTTTGACCCTCGTCCGGAACATCATGGGTCTGTATACAGCGCGTCCTACCGATGTTGAAGATGAAAATACCAGGCTCATCTGATGGCTGAAAATCYTTTATTAGGTAAGGGCTTTACAATGTGAAGATCAGTGCTTACTGGAGCTTGACTAGTTGCTGGGGGTGCATTATCGTTCATTTCACCATTCTCGTGCTCGGTAGACATTACGCTATTTGCTGATTGATAGGCCTCTCCACGAAAATTACATGCAGAGCGGGGCCTAGAATTCAGGTCCGATCAAACATATGATTGGACAGAACACTCAAGGCTGCTCGGCAAGTGCAGCCGTGATGGCAGGCTGGTGCATCACATTTCAGCTCCGCTCTTCCGACTGTGTGTGTATAATCTTGGCAGGGGCCTATCGATCAGCAAATGGCTGTAAGGTTCAAAGAGAGATAAGCTGGGACTTGGGAGCGGCCAAGGCTAACTTGTACTGTCACTGGCACCAATTTGGGCGTGGTGTTTCAAGGCCTTTTCGGCTATCTTCTNTGACCATTCATGATATTATTATAGAGTGGCTCGACGATCTTAAAACCGAGCCTTACTGATCTTGAACGGATTGCTTTTAGTACCTCCATCTGAGTCGACGAAAATGATCG
>JNHV02000083.1:0-44574 GCA_001691785.3 Amanita brunnescens Koide BX004 | reverse complement strand
GAAGCCTATTACACCCTGTGGACGACGAGTCCACCGGGGTAATGGTAGTGTCAAGTCATTGTTAAAGTGCAAATAGTTACAAATAGTAGAACTACTATATATGTAACTATGAATTACAATATACTTGTAAGTGTCTGGATATGAGTATTACAACAACAGTGCATATATACATCTAGCATTTCGATGAGTCCCAGCGCTGTATGATGTATATATTTTTAGAAGCACAGTTTCAAAGTCCGCAGTGCCGAACRCCAGACGTGACAACGCGCGCATTTGTTTACATATGTTATTTACCAGAGCGACATCATTACATAAACTCAAGCGATGGGACTGGGTAGGAGTCTGGGTAGGAGTCTGCAATCTTAGTAGTACTGATCATAAGAATATCTGGCCAACATTTTTACGTAACTACTCATAGCAATCTTCCCTTGATAATATGGTATTATACCATATTGCCATGGCTCTCAGCCTAGTGTGCAATCGGCCTCATCTTTCAGCTTCTCCTTTCCTTACCGCCTCTCTCATAATCTTGAATATGGTCGTCGTAAGGGGTCTATGGGTGATGCTTGAAGGTACTACTGTTTAGACCCTGGTACTGCCGTAATTGCAAACCAACACACCTCAACAGAACACAATCTACGGACACATCTTATACTCCGACGATCTTTTATCTAAATCTTGTAAGTTGCATTTGTCACCCCCGCTCTATGGGTATATTTTCAGACGGATCTGGAGAATGGGTTTCAAGTCAACGATTGTAGTGCCAGAAGCTTGTGATGCCATCAGGAACTGTTGTCCACGCTCTCGGTCCAACCAAACTGAGCACATTCATCAAGTCGAAATCTTGGACATGAACAGTGGTCCAGACGACCGCGAATTGCATGCTCTCAGCTCCCGCTTCAACATCGACATCCTCGAAGAAGCATCATACATCCTATGGTCCATCTGGAAGTCTATCTTTCCGCGTTATTCCACGCTACCAGCGTGTATAGACGCGTTAAGGGAGAACGCTGAGCTCTACAGTGAGCTCAGAGCATCACACAAGCGCAGGGGATACGATAACATACGGAACTGGAGTGAGTGCATTTTCGTCGCGTCCTGTCAGCATTCTTAGTTTACCGTAGTCTTCCGGTGCAGGCCAAGTACGATTACTGACAGTGCTCACACTACGGACCCTAAAGGCGCTGTCTCGGCTTCTCTAGCCTTTCTAAAACCCCAAATGGCGCTCCTCATTGAGGGGGCGGTTACTCTCCCTACGTGGACCCCTCCGCCAGACGTTGCATTCCACCTTGACACCCCGATTCCTTGTATATGTGGGAAGCCGAATATGTTGCTACATGAACTTGGATACTTTTTCGACGAACCCGAACTCCAAAGAAGAGTCAATAACGTGTTTATGCCGACTAGCCCAAGTCATACAATCCTTGTCAACACCTCAGGTTCGGGCAAGACGCGCTTGCTACTCGAGGGCCTCTGCCAAAACTGGGGCTTCTATTTCACTTCGTTCGTTGATTCGAGCCTTCTTGGGTCCAGCGACATTCAGAACGCGATTCAAACTACGGTACCTAACGATCCTCAGTTTCGTCACCTTCTCCCCCCTCCAAGGTCGCCCGAATATCAATCTGTGGTCTCACGCAATGAAGTAGTTGCAGGACGGGTATTCAAGCGCGCGTTTCTGGCACGCGTTTTACTTTTCGATCTCTTTATAGCTGCTATGAAGGCAGACAACGGTTCGAAGAATGGTTTGACCATGTACGATTACAAGCGCAAATGGTTACTGCTCCAACTACAACCATCCATCCTTCATACCAAGATATGGGATCCGTTCGATGATCTAACGCATAAATTATCAGCATGTTCTGATACCGACTTGATCAAGATGACAAAAAAGGTGCTCCGCCGTATCCGGAGCGCTCTCTCACGGAGTGCCACGTCATCATCGGGAGGCGTGTCTTTGTACTGCGTGATTGATGAAGCCCAGTTTGCCGCGACGCAACATACTGCAGCCTTTTGCTCAACCAGCGCAAATGACACTGTACCTCGTCCTATTTTACGTTCTCTCGTTCAAACCATCTCCGCTCTGACTCTCGGTCACGGCGTCTTCATCATTCTCGCGGGTACAGGCCTTTCTCAATCATCTGTTGACGCAACAATGGCATCAGCCGTCATGAAAGAGTCACGTTATCGATGGTGTTATGATACAGGAGCGTTTGAAGGATGGGATGGAATGTCTAGCTGGGTGCGCCGGTTCGTGCCAGACTGGGTTTTCGAAGGACCCGGAGGGAACAGACTAAAGGAAAGAATGGGATATTGGTTATCAGGGAGGTCCGTATCTGCATTCTATGCCTATGGCGTCGTATTGATGAGGGTTTTCTCCTCTTTGTTGGCCGCGTAGGCACCGGTTTGCGGCGGGTTATGTGACTGAACTGTTGGTTCACGGCTACAGACAACCTCACCGACTGCTCAACGCATACATCCGGCAATTCACTGGATTTGATCCTACGGATGGTCACGAAGCTGTCCTAGAGGAGGAGCAAGAGAACTTGCAGAGGCTTATGCTCGAGACAAGGTATAAGCTTGATTTCAAAAAACTAAAAGAAAGTGAGGAAGAAACATACTCACTACCTCTCGGGATATTAATATCTGATACCAGATAGGGATATGACGTCAACCATTCACAACATTCTGCCACACTACATGATGCGTTCTGCCCTTCCCGTACCCCTTGGAAGCGACGAATGCCTCCACGTTGAATATGGCTTTGCACGCTTCAAACACGTCGATAGTCCACCGTTTTCTGGCACTGAATCAGAAAATGGAGCTGTGTCTATGTCCGTGGCTTTCGATGAACCTCTTGTCCTGGTGGCTGCCCATCGGTGGATCAACAATAACGATATGCCCAGCTACAAGTATTTTGCAAAGAATATTACGTCCCATTGCCATCGCTCAGCTGCTCCGTCGAACGGTTTTGAAAATTTCATTGTATACTGCATCGACCTTTTATTTGGAATCAAACCGAGGCGATTGAAAGACCTATTCGACTTTCACGGTACTGTACCTCCATGGGCCAATCTGCGCGCGGAGCTTGTTTCTCTCTATGCTCTCCCGACGAACTCTTCCTCCAACACAGATGGTGCACTGCATATCGAGTACGCTACAGTAAAACATGCCCAGTTTATTGGTCCTTCCGCTACATTGGGAACGAATGCGAAAACGCCTGATAGTACGCTACAGTGGCTAGCACATGAAGTACGAGCTCCGGTCTGCTTCCCTTCCAATGCTATGGGCCCCGACGTCCTCTTCGTGTTGCGGCTAGCAAACGGAAAGTTTCTATGGGTCGCCCTCCAGGCTAAATTGTCCAGCGGGAGAAGCGGGTTTCTGGAGAAAAGGTTGGTCAAAAGTGCTGTAAGAAGCGTAACGCCAAAACATTTCTTCTTGGACAAAGTACGTAAAGAATTTGGTCTCGGATGACTGCACTGAACGTGATATTCCAGGACGGCAAGCCATTCTCGCCTAGTTCTTATCCAAATCTTGTCCAGGATACACAAAATCTGTTGGACGCCCTGCCGAACAGGTGTGATGACGCAGGGAGATACGGTCTCTTGCGTGCCATTGCTTCATTTCCAGCTCGCGCGGACTTGGGGCGGTGCATCGACAAGAAGGATCTGAGTGCAAAG
The DNA here is from genome assembly GCA_001691785.3 of Amanita brunnescens Koide BX004. Taxonomy (NCBI): domain Eukaryota; kingdom Fungi; phylum Basidiomycota; class Agaricomycetes; order Agaricales; family Amanitaceae; genus Amanita; species Amanita brunnescens. The sequence continues at coordinate 40,897 of JNHV02000083.1, read as the reverse complement.
ATAAACCTAGAAGACGCGGTCGACAAGCATCCGATTGCAGTACTCAATATGGAGCTTATGAAGAGGATTACGAAAAATATGTCTCCCGCCAACTTCTTGCAAAGCTTGGAGCCGAGCGGGAAAAAAGTGGCCGGCCGGAAGAGGAAGCGAGCCTCCCAGGTTGCCGAGAGCAGCAATAGCGGACGCAAGAGGTCAAGGGTTTCGCTAAATTAAAATTGTATTTGGACAACATGGAGCCCTCTGCTCCGTTGCATGATGTCTCCTGATCGTTCGCGGTCATTTTGACGTCTGCAATTCTATCAACCATTTTCCTCCTGGTTTGGTATCGCACCTGGGCAAAAACGATGACGCACAACGCCATTGCCGCAATACAAACGCAGACGAAGTAGGTCACGTATTTGTCAAGATCGACAATGGAAACGAGTGAGTTAGAAATTGCAGGAGCTATAGTGCATAATGCGCTCGCCAGTCTATTACGCGCGTTAACTCCTTTCACATCATTCGACTGAAAACTTGCTGCACACTGATTAAAGCTTGAGCGTACGCCGAACATCAAGAACATAGTGTTAATTCGGGCGTCGCACTCCAAAGGATAAGATCCCGGAACGTCGTCAAAAGCCCAAAGCCGCTGATGAATACCGACAAACCTAAGGCGCAGGCGAAGCTGAGAGAGGTGGAATGTTGTGATCATTTCAAAAGTACATCCCGTGGATATCTGTTGTTTTGATCTCATTCAGAAACTACGGATATTAAATTAAGTGAAAGTAATGTTTTGGGACCGAAATTTCAGAACAACGAAGGGCGTGTAGCGCGAAAGGATTGAAAGTTGGAATCATGGGAAGGGCGTTCGACAGACACTCTCACAAGCTCGCTCAGCGTCTAAGAGAGGATACTTTGATCAGTCATCATGACGGGAGAGGAACTAAGATGGGGGAGAGAAAATGATAACACCGCCTATCTGGCATTTTAGTTTGATTGGCCGCATCGAGTACGTACCGTCACAGCGTTGCCTTGAAGTATAAGAGACTCTCGCTGGTTGGTCCGTTGGTGACGGACCTTATAGAGATGGCATTACCCGCTTCTTCATCAGGCTGACAGCGACGATTGTCCGTCAAGTGACTGTCACAAGGGACCAGGTACGTCAAGGGGCCACAGCTGGCAAATGGAGATGGAGATGCCGATTACGTTGCCATATACGACGATTAGTGATGTAAGTATTCCACATGTGGTAGAAAAATGCAAGGAGTGGGAAGATAGTATGTAACATTGTTACTAAAGGACCCATTACTGTGCGGCGTGTGGAGTTAAGATACATCAGAATTCATCATGTCACTCATGCTGTAAAGAAGTATCACCGGCTTCGAGCCTCCGCATAACCTTGCTTACGGCTGGAAGAGGAGAGTTTTATGAATAAGGTCGCTGATACTCTTTCGCCTCGCGTGTCGAGATATCACTCGGTCCTGTATTTTCAGACTAACATTTCAGATGCCCAAGTCAGCTTGAACAGGTCTTTCAATCGGGTGACGAGAAAGAACTGTCTGTGACCATCAGATTTCTCAATGGTTTGATCCCGTAATTTTTGAATAACCTTCATCTTCGCTCTTGAGCCTGGGATAGATGGAAGATGAATCAAGGAGGAACCGGTTCTGGTAAAAATGGTCTTGTTTGGAACAGCGATGCTGATCAGTGCCCGGTGAGATCAGTGCCCGGTGAAATCAGTCTTCCATTCAACATGCAAGGCGCGTGCCTTGTATGACGGACCGGGATAGGGGTAAATTATCACAAATTCTCACTGCGGAGTCGTCTCAGCAAGCGACTAGGCGATAAAACACATCCAGCCTGCGACACTGACGCTAAGCAAACACTAAACCACCTACGCTACATTGGCTAGGACACAAAATGCCACTGGCAGTCTCACTCTGCGTCTTTCGTAATGCCATCGACTGCTACCGATTTGGAGCGCTCGGCGGAACAGAAAAGGGTTATCCGAAATGGAAGCAAGGACCCCACGTTATCCAGAGTAGCACATTCAAGCTGCCCGGACGGCGTTTTCGTCAAATTAAAATGTCGTGAGCATCGTGTCGACCTTTGCATCTATAAAGCAATGTAGAACGAGATCATGCACTGGAACACTTACGGTAAAGGCTGAACTGGGTATCAATGTATTGTACAAGAATGCGATGCTAAGTTGTTGACGGTTATGTCTACAATTCCATCAACACATTTTCCTCTTGATTTGATATAAGCCCACCTCTGGGCAACAAAGATGATGCACACAGTCCCATTACCGCACAACAAATAAAGACGAAGTAGACCATATATCCGCCAAGATATCCTTTGTCAATCGACAACGAAAAGAGAATGTTGGAAATTGCAGGACCTAAAGAGCGTAATACACCTGACACCGTCTGTTGCACGCAATAAATTCGGTTAATAATAGAAACCAGAGGTAACATACGTGACAAAAGCCGGCCACAGCAGCATGGCTTCCATATGACTGAGTAATCAAAACCCAGATTGCAACTAAATGCATATTTGTGATATTACTTGATCGGCATTGCATATGATAAATATTGAATGACTTACGCAACGCAAATTCAGTCAAAACTGAACAGCATATCTGAGAGCCAAGCGAGAGCCACACCAAACCGCTGTACCCATCTCTCCTCGCAATCCAGTTCATCAAAGGCCACAAAATGACTTGTGGGACCGATGCGTATAAACCAAGTACAAATACATATCTGGAGCCCCATTTATGATGCACGCGGGGGAAGACAAACAGCTGGGATAAGCCTATGACGGTTGCGCTGATTGATTMGAGTGTGCCAATAGCGCGTGGTGAAAAACTGAGGCCGCCATCTCTGATAGGCGTGGAGAGATACAGTGGATTAGTTCCCGAGTAAAACTTCTGTAGAAGAGACATCGCCGCCAAATTGATAGCAGCAATAAAGACTCCAGGAAGAAAGATGGTACGGAACAATGGTTGCCTTCTGGTCCTTGCGTTCCCCTCTCCCATTACGTCCTCGTCATTTTCTGTCTTCTTAAATAGGCTGGAAAGTGGCAATGGTTCCGTCACTGTCTCTCTCAAGAAGATGGTTCCAACTAGCCAGGAAGTAAACAATAAGATGGAGCAAATGGCGCAGGGAAGGAAATAGGGATATGCCTTTAGAAATTCGCTGGAACCAAATAATTGTGGAAATTGGTCGACGGGTCTTGCCAGGGATCCGCCGACCTTGGACCCAATCTGTGGTGGATACGTTTAGATGTGCGCGCATTGCAGAGAAGATAGGATTCACAATTGCCGCAACGTACCACGAGGTATCATAGTAGGCAACTGCCTGAGAGCGCCAATCAGAAAAGTCATGATTCATAACCAAAACGTACTCGCGCAATATCCGTTGAATCGGTCATCTCAGCCAACATGCTAATCAGAAGGGTGAATTGTATGCTTCCATGAGTCGTCACAGCCATCTAACCTTCTAGTCACTCCACATGTTCCCTCTGAGATTTAATGTCAGACGTTACGCGTGGCAGCACTTATGGAAGCTTACTGAATGCACCAATCAAAGCTTGACTGCACATCAAACAATCAAGAATGTTATGTTACTTTAAGCGCAGCACGAACCAAATGATGAGAGCCCAGAACGTCGTCGAAAGCCCAAAGCTGCCGATTGATACCGACAGACCAATGCCGCAAGCGAGAAAAACAAACTTGCGGCCTATCCGATCGGAAAGCTGAGCAAGATAGAACGTTGTGGCCATTTCAGCAGCATACGCCGTAGATATCTGTTGTTTTGGCCCCATTCATTAACTCTAGGTGTTCAAGCGTCACGACACTTACCAGCGACCCAACATAATATCCCACGTCCTTCTCTCCTTTTGATATCCCAAAAGTTCGAATTAACTGTAATCAATTTTATGGAACCTTTAAAATCCAGAAAGTTAAGGAAGACATACATCCGGAATGAAGGGATGGGTGGTATTCACTGGCAGGTATTCCACAGTTTGCAGCGCAAAGAGTATCAAAAACTGGTACCATGGAAAGGGCGTTCGTTGAACGCGCTTTTGAGTTCGCTCAGAAGGCAAGAGAGGGACCTCATCATCGCTAATGTTGGGATCACTCGTCATAGTCAAAGACGAGAGGGGAATGAAGCTGGGGGGCCGGGGCATTTCGTTGCCGACATTGGAATCACGTTGAAACGTGACATTGCCCCGTATTTCCATAAAAGGGCATTGGATCGTGACGGATATAGACGCCTTTCCGGAAGTTCTACCTACATTGTTAGACACGTCCGCATCAGGCTGACACTGACAAGCCATTACTTGGCTAAGTATCACAAGAGGCTGCTTGAAGATATATTTTCAAAGGCCATGTAAACATCAGAATCGAAGTGAAGGCTCACATGGTCCCTGGAGATTGGCTGTAACTGGTATTGCTGGCGCGGTGATCGGACCGTGACCTAATACATACAGATGATAGTCGATATACGGACCGTCCGTGCTCAGTCTGCCTGAGAAAACCGATCCATCCAATGATCCTCATTCTACGTCGTCTAACGGACATATTCGAATTTAAATGTTAAAATAAATATTCCCGGCAGCCGCGCATCGATTTTGCTGATCAACATGCGGGATCAGAAATTACTTGCCATTGAATAGTTATGTAATTGACGGTTGACGTGGGCATCAAATCATGAACTTCTCAGGTATGGGCTACCGCTTTGGGTGGCAGGTCCGAGGCTTGATGAGAGAGGGCAATACGGGAGACAGTGGCGCCGGCGCGATGCCAGTGGGATAGCCGGAGGTGTAGTATGGGCATATTTGTGGAGGCCCGGCTATGGGTCGTTTAACGAGCCCCACGGGGTCGGTCAGACTCGGACTACGGGAGACTAGGGTCATCAGATGTATGACCTAGTCCTTTTCGGCCTCAGAACATATGTGGTGTCACTGTCGATGCCTAATTACGATAGTAAGGAATGAATCATTTCCGATTTAATCCTAAGAGAGAACTGGTGGGAGAGATTCAAGCTTAAGACGAAGATTGATTTCAGAAAGTTGGAAGAGAGTAAGAGTAAAACACAGTTGCTACTTACCGATATCGCATTCCAGATGATAACATATCCAGTCATATTATCCTGCCGTACCGATACGTGCGTGACCCGCCCTTTGCACTCTGTCTGCTTTTATAATGCAATGTCATCTTCATGCTACGGTTGGCAAATGTAAAGGCACTACGTTTTCCAGTGCTAAGAAACTTTGACCCTTACAGATTTGGAGCGAAATGGAAAAGGTGGCTGATCTGAAAGGAAAGCGAGGCCCCACATTATCCGTATGGAGTTTTCACAGATTAAACTGTCATGTGGTCGAGCTTTGCAATGCGAGGATGAATAAAACAATATATTGCATCAAGCACTGGAAAACTTACACCATTCAACTGACAGACTGAATTTGGTATCAATGTATCGTATGACAGTGCAATGCTAAATCGTTGACGGTTATATCTGCAATTCTATCGGCCCATTTTCCTCCTCATTTGGTACAAGGCTGCCTCTGGGCAACAGAGATGATGCACACAGCGCCATTGCCGCACTACAGAGGAAGATGAAATAGACCATATATCCACCAAGATACCCTCTTTCAATTGACAGCGAAAAGAGTGTGTTTGAAATTGCAGGAGCTAAAGAGCGTAATACGCCCGCCATCGTCTGTTGCCCAAAATAAATTTGGTCAACAGTAGAAACCAGAAGCAACATACCTGGCAAAATCCGGCCACGGTAGCACGGTTTCCGTATGACTGGGTAATCAAAACCCAAATTGAAACTAAATGTATATTCGTGATGTTATTTCATCGGCATTGTACATAATAACTTACGCCACCCGAATTCAACCAAAAGTGAACAACCGATCTGAGAGCCAAGCGAGAACCACACCAAAGCACTATACCCGTCTCTCCTCGCAATCCAGTTCATGAAGGGCCACAACGTGAATAGTGGGACCGATGCGCATATGCCGAGTACAAATAAATATCTCGAGCCCCATTTGTCATGCGCGCGGGGGAAGACGAACAGGTGAGATAAGCCCATGACTGTTGCCCGTGTTGATCCAAAGGTGCCAATAGCGCGTGGCGAAAGACCGAGCCCGCCGTCTCTGATAGGCGTGGAGAGATACAGTGCTTCGGTTTCCGAATAGAATTTCTGTAGAAGCGATATCGCCGACAAATTGATGGCAGCAATGAGGACTCCAGGAAGAAGTACAGTGCGAAAAAATAATGGCCCTCTAATGCTGTCGTTCCCTTCTTCTGGCATCACGTCCTCGTCTTCTCGTGTCTTTTTCTTGAATAAGCTGGAAAATGGCAATGGTTCCTCCACCGTTTCTCTCAGGAAGATAGCTCCAGCTATGCAGGCGGCAAGCAATAATAAGGAGCAAATGGCGCAGGGCAGGAAATAAGGATATTTCTTAAGAAATTCACTGGAACCAAATAATTGCGGAAATTGGTCGACAGGTCTTGAGAGAGATCCGCCGATCTTGGACCCAATCTGTAATAGATGCGTGAAGGTGCGTGCATCACAAAGTGATAAGACTCACAGTTGCTGAAATGTACCATGATATTTCATAGTAAGCTATTGCCTAGCGACGGCAATCAGGTGGGGAAAGTCTTGATTCATAACCAAGACATACTCGTGCGATATCCGTCGAATTGACCATTTTGGCCAACATGCTGCATCAGAAGGGTGAATTGTGAACTTTTTCATGAGTTGTCAGTCATCTAACCTTCTCGTCACTCCATAAGTTCCCCCTGAGATTTGATGCAAACGTTACGCGTGGCGGAATTTATAGGAATGAAAGACTTACTGAATGCACCAATTGAAGCTTGGCTGCACATCATACAATCAGGAACGTGGCGTTAATTCAAGCGTCGCACGAACCAGAGAACGAGAGCCCAGAACGTTGTCGAAAGCCCAAAGCCGCTGATTGATACTGACGAACCTATCACGCATGCGAGGAAAACAAACTTGCGGCCTATTTGATCGGAAAGCTGAGATAGATAGAATGTTGTGACCACTTCAGCAGCATACGCCGTAGATATCTGTTGTTTTGGCCTCATTCAGAAACTCTAGATGTTCAAAGATCACGACACGTACCAGCGGTCCGACATATTTTCCCACGTCCTTCTCTGCTTTTGTTATCCCAAAATTTCGAATTAGCTGAAAGCAACCATATGGGACTTGAAAAGTTCGGAAATAAAAAACGTACATCGGGAATGAATGGATGGGTGGTATTCAGCGGCAGGAATTCCACAGTTTGCAGCGCGAACAGGATTGAAAACTGGAACCATGGAAAGGGCGTTTGCTGAACACGCTTCCGAGGTCGCTCAGAGTGTAAGAGAGGGACCTCCTCGTCTCCAATGCTGGGATCGATTGTCATAGTCAAAGGCGAGAGGGGAATGGAGCCGGGGGACACTTCGTTGGCGCCGTTGGGTAGAAGAGATATACGACATTGCTCCGGATATTCCTATAAAAAGGCATTAGCTCATTGGACGGATATAGGTGGCTTTCCAGAAGTACTACCGAGTTGGTCACTTCCCCATCAGGCTGACACTGACAAGTGGTCATCGATTGACTGCAAGAGGCCGAAGCATCAAGCCACGTAAAGCTGCTACAGGGGGTATCAGAATCCGGAGATGGGTATTACCGGTACCGTGACCCGACCGACCCTGCAAAGGGTCCTATGTGCGAGTCCTGTGTCATCTCAGCCTCATGAATTGATTGATCCCACCTGCCATTACGCTTACACGGTATCTCTGCACACCTGAGAAAACTAAGTCATATCATATAACTCTTTGATCTTGCACGCCGAGAATGTCGAACGGATAAATAAGCAGCAACACTCCCGGCGGCCCTGCGCCAATTTTGCGATGGGCCTGAAGTTAAAGAGGTGGCAATCGACGCTGAGCTTGATACTTAACTTAAAGTTAAACTGAGCAAGAAGGACGACGGATTGAGCATTGGAGTAGCGTACATAGTAGCAAATATCGGACGACAAAAATAGAAATCTTTACAGTCGATACCTGATTTGAATCATTAATCATCTCCAATTTAATACTAACAGGAAACTCGAAGAGCTTCAAGCTCTAAGTCAAGGAAGATGATGGACCTGAATTTTGTTATCGCACTCTTGCGTTCCGCCCTTCACGGTCGTAGTCTATTTCTCTTGGCCACGTCCTTATGCTAATGTATGTTTTTCAGTGCCCTCCAAGCCAAGCTCCTGCGGATTTGGAGCAAAATAGAAAAGGGGCTGAGCTGAAGATACATCTCAACGGCAACGTACCGTTGTTATGGTACTAATCTTATTATCGGGTCTCACACGGTGCATATACTTCGTGGTGGATATCGCAGTGAAGGCTCATCTGGAAATTGCTGTAAAAGGCATCACCGGCAGGTCATCCGACTGACCTGCAGACGTCCGGCTCCGAATGCCTACTAATATATCATCTCGCGCAGTTGTCATCAATCGCTTATATCTGCGCCCTGACAAACTAATATCGTACATTCCACGTTGTCGAACGGATATATCCAGTAACATTTCCGGCGGACGCGCGCCGATCTTGTTGAGTCTGACGTTAAAGAGATAGTGACACCGGAAGTGTCACGCGTCACGGCTGTGACCTCCATACGTCGAGGCCCTTTAGTCAATATCTATTCACGATAGTAAGGACTTCTTGATCATCTCCGATCTAAGACTAACCACAAGTAGGTTAGACTAAGTCGCACCTCTAATACTGCGAAGAGTGACGACGTTCCGATCTTATGTCCCACTGTCTTGAACACACTCTGCTTGGGGTAAGCTCATTGTGAGATGACTGTGTGGGAGTTCGAAGCTTTGGTGCAGTGCCAGTTTACGCAGCACGTCAACTCAGAATGAGTTCTGGCTCGGGCTCGAATGGACCAAGCCCAGAATATTACAATCTATTGAGTCACTCGTATCACAGACAATGCCCAAGTTCCACACGATCCAGAAGTGATCTCTTTCCTGGCTCTCCTTAAATTCTACATGGCTCTCGTTGGACAGCGCCTCACCCTCCCCACGTGAACTCCATATATTGATTGATACTCATAAATCCGAGAGGGTGCCACGTCGTATGTCTCTTGCTCCGCAACCACCACCTGCTTCTGGGTGTAGAGTTGGGCGCCTAGGGTCGCCATCAACCATGCTATTGGCCCGTTTCTAGCTATACTATATACGATGCTCCTCGCTGTCTCTGGGCAACAACGACGTCAGACACAGCGCCATCATCGCAACAAGCACAAAGAAGACATAGGCCATATACCCCCCGAGATATCCCCTCTCAACCGACAACGAAAAGAGAGAGTTTGAAACCGCGGAACCTATAGTGCGCACGATATTATTCGTCGTCTGTTTCAGGTTCAATTTCAGCAGGCCAACATACTCAAAATACGCACATGACAGAATCCGACGACCGCGCCCAAAGACTCGCGGTTTCCGGGCGACCGCGCGATCAGAACCCAAATGGCCCCTACGTCCGGGCGCATTTCATCACACATGGTCGTTGGGCGGTCAACGGGCAACGTACGTACCGTATGCAAACTGGACAAACGCCGAACAACACATCTGGAGCGCAAGCGCGAACCAGCAGATCGCGCCCGCGTGTCCGCCGCGCCGCGCCATCCCGTTCATCGCGGGCCACAGCGCGAACCGCGGGATCGCCGCGGAAAGGCCGAGGATGAACAGGTGCTTGGAGCCGAGCCTGGCGTGTATGGGGGCGAAGAGGGCGACCTGGGATATGCCCACGACGATTCCAGAGGCTGATGCGAAGGTGCCGATGGCGCTTACTGAGAGGCCGAGGCCGCCGTCGTCGATGGGCGTGGAGAGGAACAGCGCCTGGGCGGCGATGTAGAATCTGTCGGTTAGGGCGAGTCCTGCCAGGTTGATCGTGGCGATGGCGACTTGGGGTATGAGGATTGCGCGCAGTGGTTGGGGCTTTCGCGTGGGTGTGGGTGTGGGTTCGTCCGCGTCTTCCTGTGCGTCCTCGGGCTCGGTTTCTTGCTTTATGAAGAGACCGGACAGCGGTAGTGGCTTCGTTACGGTTTCTTTCAGTAAGGTGATTCCTGCTAGACAGGTGGTTAATAGCAATAGCGAGCAGACGGCGCAGGGGAGGAAGTAGGGGTGTTTTTTGAGAAATTCGTTGGAGCCGAATAGTGTTGGGGATTGCTCTGCAGGTCGGGCGAGCGAGCCACCGATTTTGGACCCGATCTGCAATAGGTTCAAGTGGGAGCGAGAGGTACAAAGGGAATACGGCCCACCGTACTCGCAATGTACGCTGATGTACCAAAGTAGCCTATTGCCTGTTTTGCTCTGATCAGGGCAAAATGACGATTTTAAAAAAAAACGTACTCGAGCAAGATGTGGTGAATCGGTCGCTTCCATCAACATGCTATATCACATCACATCAGCAAGGCGAACTTGGTCTGTTCGCAGTCCTAACCTTTTTGCCACGCCCATTGTCCCGTCTGAGATGCAAGATCAGACAACATCCCATTTCCAAGTAAAAAAAACACCAACTTAATGCACCCGTTATAGCTTGCCTGTTAAGAACATTGTATTGATTCGAGAGTACATAGCTGGTACTAACCAGATGATAAGAATCCAGAATGTCGTCGAGAGCCCAAAGCCGGAGATGGATATCGACAAGGCGAAGACGCAGGCGAGAAGGACGGGTTTGCGGCCTATAAGATCGGAAAGTTGAGAAAAGTAGAACGTTGTGATGGTCTCGGCGGCAAAGAACGTCGATAGCTGTCGTTTTGGCGTCATTCAAAGATTTCAGATATTTATGAAATAGTATGCACCAGTAATCCGACGTAATGACCCACATCCTTCTCTCCGTCTGTTATCCCGATATGTCGGATGAGCTAAAGACAATAAATGATGGGTTAGATAGGTTGAGGGAGACGTACATCAGGGATAAAAGGATGTGTAGTTGTCGATGTTAGGAATTCAGCCGTTTTCACGGAGAAGATGATTGAGAACTGAAGCCATGGGAAAGGTGGAGAGTTCAAGAGGGGCAGTTCCTCGTCCCCGGGATCCGTCATCACCACAAAGCTGCTACTCGCACGTGACCGGTCCGCCTGTAATGACCACCATGACGGATAGCGATGGCTTCCGTGCGCACCTCATCGAGCTCATCGCTGCTTACCAGCGCACGCCTTCCTCCCTCCTTCAGATTCCCCGCTATGACGGCCCCCGCGACCCTCAGGCAGAGTCCATCCTCTCCGGCCTGAGCGAGCTCGCGAGGCGCATGTGGACCGCCGAAGACACGCTTGCACGCTCGACATACCACGGCCATTCCGCCGCCTACGAGAAGACAACCGCAACCCGCGTTGCCCAAGCCCAGGTGGCGCTCCCCCCCGTTCTGCCCGCGACCAGCGACAGCGGCCTCTCCCTCCAAGACGAAAACGCATGCCTCCGCGCCCTCGTCGTCGATGCCGCCCGCGTCTGCACCGCCGTCTCCAGCGGCGACCTGAACCAAAAGATCATCGTGCCCGCCAGGGGCAGCGAAATGGCAGGCTTGAGGGACAGCATCACCGCCATGGTCGACAAGCTGGGCCACATCTCGGATCACCTCACGGGCGCTTTGCACGATCACAGCGTAGGCAGGCTGGGCGGCCGGATTGCCGTGCCCGATGGAGGGGGCGTCTGGTTCGTGCTGGTCCGCAACGTCAATAAGCTGTGCAGCGTCGTGACGGACCAAGTGCGGTCCATGGCCCACGTCGCGGCGGCCGTCGCTCAGGGCGACTTGACCCAAAAGATCCAAGTGTCCTGCGAGGGTGAGCTGGCTACGCTGAAGAGTGAGTCTCCCTCTCTGATGTTCCGCTGATGACTGTTTAAACCCAAGTTTCAGTGACTGTCAACTGTATGGTCGATGATTTGTCCGCCATTGTCAGTGAAGTGAACGATTTGGCGCTGGAGGTCGGCACGTTTGGCATATTGGGAGGACAGGTGTCGGTAGAAGGGATACGGGGGTCCTGGGCTCATTTGACGCGAAATGTCAATGTACGTTCGCGATGTTGAGCGATAGCGACAAAGTGTTGACAAGCATATGCTTTGTAGCGATTGGCGTCGACTTTGACCGCTGAAGTGCGCTCCATCAACGAGGTCACCAAGGCTGTCGCTCACGGAGACTTAACCAAGCGTGTCGATGTCGACATGCAGGGTGAAATATTGGAACTGAAGGTGCTTTTGTTGTTTCTGTCTCTATCCATCTGCTGAAACGGCATCATAGTTGGTCGTCAATGCCATGGTGTCCCAATTGAGTACTATTGCTAATCAAGTCACCCGCGTGTCGCTTCAAGTCGGTACGGAGGGCGTATTGGGAGGGCAAGCTACTGTGCCGAATATTCAAGGAGCGTGGAAAGTGCATATCATACCAATTCTGCTTGGGTGGCGCTGACACATCATTATCCTAGGTCATGGCTGACAACGTCAACCTCATGGCCGCGAACTGCACTAACCAGACTCGTTCCATTGCCGAGGTGGTCAAGGCCATCACAGCCGGCGACTTGACCAAGAAGATCGACGTCGACGCGCAGGGAGAGTTTCTTGAGCTGAAAATTATCGTTAATCATATGACGGAGAGGCTGAATCTCTATGTAACCGAGGCGACGCGCGTCGCAAGAGATGTTGGTTCGAGAGGAATGATGGGTCAATTTTCGAGTACGACGGACGTTGGAGGGGCTTGGAAAGGATTGGTGGAATGTGTGGACCGCTTTGCTGACAACGTGACGAATCTAGTCCGTTCGGTCGCACATGTCGCCGTGAGTGATAGCCCATAGTTTTTCCTGGTTTCTGGGGCGCTGATGAGACGGCGCATACGACCAGATGTCTGTCCGGAATGGTGACTTGACCCAGAGGGTCGAAATCACCTTTCCTGGAGAAATGTGCACAATGTCTTGGACTATCAACGCCATGGCGGAGCACTTGGCGGATGTTGCAGCCGCGCTCGAGAAGGCTGCGAAAGACGGCGTTCAAGCAGAGGTCGAGGAACTCCATGATGGCGGTGCTTGGCAAGAAATTATGTGAGTCCCTCGCGCTTGATCGAATTTCGGACTAACATGCCATTGGAGATTGCTGGTCAATGCCTTGGCGCCTGGCTCTGTGCGAATCCCGGGTGCAGCGATAAATGGCACGCACTAGGCCGCGTACGCAGCACCAAAACGCTGGCAATTTTTGTTAGAGTACATAAACGATGGATTGCGACGTAGATAGGGGTCATCACACTCGTTTCCGGGTCCGCGATACCATCTAATTATTTTTTTTTGCAGAAGAAGGTAATATAGTTACGATTACGAAATCTTACGGAGATTTTTTTTTACGGCTTGTTTTGAAAGGACTGGTTTCCCAACTAGGCCAGATGGTAATTGTATGGACGCGAGATACAGGCCCCTGGCCGGGGCTTAAACGCTGTATTGCTTTATAATCGTATGGCCTGTGAAGAGTACGATTTCGTACGGTACTTTTCTGCGTAGAATTAGAGATATTTAATATGTAAGGAGAGGTTAGCGTATCAACCACAGATGTTGGGGTATCTTAAATCCGTCGGATCCTGTGGGATCCAGCCATTCTCCAAACCCGCCCGATACGACCATTCATCCGCGCCTTCCGTCTTCCAGGTCCACATCACCCAGCCTTGTCCACCTCTCTCGAAGGCAATGACTTGGGCCTCCCACGCCTGTCTCAAAAACGCTCTGAAGCTCGCGCTAAATGTGGACGCTTTTCCCGTCAACCCACTGCAGCTGCCGACATACGTGGAGTTTGGATACGATCCGTCGTAGCGAGAACCAATCCCACGGCCGTTTAGGTTTTTTGCACAATCCGTCATGACGGGCGTCCATTCTAAAACCATGGGCGGGAGGGTAAACATTTGCAGGGTTGCGGTTGCGTTACAAGCGGTCTGAATATGTTGGGATTGGCTCTGAGATAGGCTCTGGTTGCGTGTTAATTACGAATAAGTGACAGGCGCGGGTGCGTGCTCACGCTCTGACTGAACATTTGAAAAAAGTGGGTGTCCATCATGACGCCTTGGAAATTCGGAGAGGACATGAACCCGCTCCAGTAGCTGGGTGCCTCGAACGCGTCATGCAACACAACAATCGTCTTGCTCTCCTGTGGTGTACCGTAGGGGAATCTGTTAAGAACAATGAGCTTCGTGTGAACGCAGCGTGGGCGAAGAATGTAGTACCGAACGTTCGCGTAGCTGTCATTCCAATACTTTTTACAAGATCGTCAGAACATGGGACTTTTTTTTTATCAAGAGAACATACTTGTTTCACAACGTCCAACATGGTGTTTCCAATATAACCAGCAGGCCTATCAATGAAAGTGAGCGCACGATCTAGCACTGTGCTATAGCCCTGACTCATTTAACGGGGCAATGGCGACCACGACATCCGAAGAATCCTTGTACATGTTCGCAAGTGTCTTGATAATATGGTTGGTCCGCTCCAAATTTGAACTGCTCTCTTGCCACGTACTGAAGACCGATTAGATTCCACAAGCGGGTGATAACTCAGTTACGCACGGGTATGGAATCCGATGGCCAGAGTTGTCGAATCTGGTGAACGATCAGTAAACATGGCTTGAATCCGTCAAACTGAACGGACCCGTTCTGGCTGCCGGGCGCTCCTGCCGCACAACGTTAGAGTGGATATTTGTACACAAAATGATCGAGCAGTACCATGTAAATCAATTATGAGCTTCAGACGGTGCTTTCGCGCCCATTCTACAGCCTTCTCGAGGTACGGCAGCTGGCCTTGGATATATGGTTCCCCGGGCCCTACGTCAAACGCCCAATATCCAATTGGCAGTCTCACGTGGTTGAGGCTGCAAGCGGATCAGCACCATGCTTCACCGGCTGACGAACGCTACCCCACTTGGCCGCAGCAATGGCTGCAAAGTCTGATTCGGTGAACCAGGTGTCCCAATGATTTTTCAGCGTCTCAAGAGCGGTATCTCGATCCAAATACTGTCCGAACGTCCACTCATCCACGATTCTGGAATCTCCGGTATTATCCAGAATGGATGGAGTTACCGCCGGCTAAACAAGCATGAGTCCATCATTGGATCATTCAATGGCGCGTAGCGTTCAACTCACTTCAAGCACCAACCAACCACCCAAGTTGACACCTCGAACTTTCTGGGAGCCATAAGGAAAACCCCAAGCAGAAACTGAAGGCAGTAAGGAGAGGCTGAGTATAGTGGCGGTAATGGAGCGGGGGAGTATCATGGAGGACGGGAGGCGAAAAGGCCGCCGTTTCGAGCCTTGTATACTTGCTCGCTAGCGGCTGCCAGACTAAGGAAGAGGCGCACTAAAAAAGGTGCTTATACCGTTTCGGGCCTAGTAGGCATTTATCCCACACATTGTCACGTAATACACTATGCGCTTGTTACGTGTCTCGATTTGCATCGGGAGTGCCGCCATGGGTGAATCTAGGCATATTGTGGTTCAGGTGGGAAGGAGTTGGACGGGCACACGTCGACAGAGGACACATCGCAGTCGACACCGTCTAAGAAGTTTCGCACGCCATTTTTCTCCGCCTTGTGAGTTCGATAATGACGCGCTTGTGAGTTCGTCCGAGTCATCAAACGATATAAGCACTATGACTTGGAGCATGCGCATCATAAGTCAAATTTCCCCTCACGGTATTAACTGGCCCATTGCGTCTTCGACGCCTTCCAGCACCTCAGGAAATAGCTCTAGCTCTGAGGTATATTCCATGACCTTCCAATTGGATTCACGCTTCATCATCAGGACACTTGGCCAGGCGTGTCCCAACTTCTGCACCATGCAGAATGCCAGATCCGTGGCCATTTGTTCCCACTTGTCGAAGGAGTCGATGTCTTAATAATGAAAACTTAGAGTCCCCACGTCCTCAAAGAGCCCTAATGGTTTAACAAATTCGGACAACCGCCAAGGCTTCTGTGACAAGCAATGATGAATATTAGAATACTGAGATAGCGGAGAACTTACCTGTATGGACTTCCTATAGATGACGGTCCTAAACATTGTACGGCCCAGAGGACAGTGATCTTTCAAGCAAGTCCCCATCGCTTCCATCATCTGACCTAGCAAACTGATATTCTCCTCTGAAATCCCAAGGAGGCTAACCGACAAATGGTATCTGCCCTTCCCATAGAAAAAACCATTGGACGAATTGCTCAGGGATGCTGCAACCTCTCGGCATACTCGTAGAGCTTCGCCAGGACTATAATAAAAAGGGAACATATGCCGTCTAACACAGCATCTAGCGTAACGACCGTTGGGATTGTGCGATAGCAAGATAGGTTTCGATGGCGTTCTTTCACTTTTGAAATATGGTAGGGGTCAATGTGGATTCCAAGGAGTCGCAGACGGGGCTGGTCGGTGATAATCCCAGCGAAATACTCCAGGTATAGTGTATGGAGCTTGAAGTAATCGCCTCTGGATTATCAAGAGTCAATCACTATCATTTACGCCGCTTCTAAAGACGAACCTGATCACTTCGCTTATTCTTTGAGTACCAGGCTTAATTGAATCGAAGTTATCCATGGCCAAAAAACTATGGACAATACGCAGATCCACCAAGTTGGGCGTTTTTACAAGTCTTTCGGCAAGCTTGACCAGGATGAACTGAGTTGCCTTAGAATCGTCCTCAGTATCTTCGTCAAATTTTTCCTCCCACTCAAATTCTTCTTCAGACGAAAGTCCATCCTCAAGTTCAACGTAAAGCATCTTTACCATCGACGCCTTCCGGGAGTTATTGGCAAACGTGTGCAAGAGCGACTTATCTTCCCTCAACTCCGGTGAAACCAAAGTATCTTCATCGAAGTTTGCGACGTCGCGTGATGATTTTAGCAGGTCAAATGAGCGTGCGCGGTATTGGATACGGCTATAGAGAATATACTCCGCCATATTTTGCAGAGAGGTGTGCACCCTGGACATAACAGCCAAGTCGCTGGGTGAACAGAGCTCTAATATGCGAGACTGTATCTCTGGAGGCAAGTTTCTGAGAATCATACGGCTCGCGGTTGTCGCGACAATGAGCTGGGCGGAGATTGAATTCCGCCAGATCCGCGTTCCGATCACGCTCATCACGGTCAAACTAGCATGTTTCTCGGAGACCTGCCTCTTGACATCCAGTATGGCATATTTGAACACTGCTCAACCAGTGGCTTGGCTGCACTTTCCAGGGTACATTCCTCTGCACGAGATGTGGCGGAAAACTTTCTCTACAGCCACATCTGCTACTGCGCGCAGCCGCTCGCTCCGCGGGGGTTAGAAGAGGACAGGTCGCCCTTACACACGTTGGCCACCAACTCACAGAAGGCGTCGATTGTGAAGTCATTTTACATTGAACTTGAAAATTCCTGGCATCATTCCTTCGATGATAACTTGAACGAAGCTCATTGCGTGCTGGTTAAGCTTGTTGAGGCACTCGAAAAAATGCCCAACTTGGTGGATTTACGCGTTTCACATAGTCCGATGGAGGACCTGTCCGAAGGGAGAGTAAGCCAAGTGATCTGGTTCGTCGGCGGCAGTGGTGACAATCATGATTCCTAACTTACTAGTATTACAATCTGGCACCATATAGTGGCGGTTACTTCAAACTCCATACACTATACCTGGAATATTCTCATGACCTCGAAGGGATCATCGCCAACCAGTCCCGATTACGGCTCCTTGGAATCTACGTATCTGATATGATTGGCTGGACGAAAATCGAACGACTTTATCAAAGCCCTTCTCGCCGTCGTACGATGCCGGTGGTCTTCATGCTATGTCATCAAGAGCCCTGTGGTCCGATCTATATGTTACCTTCTTTTAATCGTCTCGGGGAAGCGCTCCGCGTGTGTCGAGAGACTGGGGCGTCACTAAACAAGTGGCACAATAGCTTTTACAGCATGTATGGATGCGAGGTATCGCTCAGTCTCCTTGGGATGACAGAAGAAAACATCAGTTTGCTCGGTGAAGCAATGGCGGCGATGGCGACTTATCTGCGAGATCTCAGTGGGCGCTATCCAAATCTGAAAATCGTCGTACACGACAAGTACGTACAAGTAAGTGTCAGTCATCTCAGCATGATTTGGCTTTCATCATCCTTGACGGAAGCCATGGCGGTTTCCTGAATTTGTTAAACCCGTAGGGCTCTTGGAGGACGTGCAGTCGCTATTGTTTTTTTCCCCGGATGTTGAGGAAGAAGCGCTACGTCTATTGATCACAGATCTGCAATCATGCTTGGCGAAAGACCTGGGACGCGCATGGCCAACAGTAAGAATAATCATGCTCTGTCTGATGGACGAGGGCTTTGCGCTGGGCCGTGAATTCGGTTGGAATTGATGACAATGAAACGGAAGCGGAGTCGAAGTATTATAGCATTCTTCTTAACTGGTAAAAATCAAACGACAATAGAGACAAGACGTTTAAGTATCGTCAAAATGTTCCGTCCTGGAATTATGTGGAGAGCCATTTCCATCATACGGATCATAATAGTCGACATGTCGATCCAGGCGGCGATGACCAGGAGCCTTGGGGACTGTTACCGTCACAACAGCAACCTCAAACTCTGCGTCGCACTCTGGTGTCCCTATTCGTCGTATTCCCGGACGAAGTAATGACATCCGATGCATGCTGAAGGGCAGTTCCACTGTCACGTCGGTGTCGCAAAGGCCACAGCCTGACTCTATTCTCCTTCCGTTCGATCGATCAAGTCTCAGTATTTCGCTTCAGATTTTTCGGTTGTTCATGTCCAGGGCGTTCCTCACTGCGGGACGTGGCGGAGAAGTTCTATACACTGTGCGGCGGGGAACTCACGAGGTAGTCCCCAACATAATAACATTAGGCCGCAGCGGCTTATATTAACAAACTAATGTCTCAAGCTTGCGCATCAATACATCATCTGACACAAACGGACCATCGAAGTAGACAGAGGCTCCGCAGGCGTAAGCCGGGTGGAGATTGTAAATCTCCGGGGCGGCTGTCCAGTGGATCCATCACCCTGGTCAATTAGTTTCAAAAGCGCCAAAGGATAAATTGCGACTCCATCTAAGAACCAGCGGTTGTTGGGTCCTCTAAACAGTAAAGTGCTTCCTGCCAAAAGCTGGTGAAATTCGCAAGTTCGATGCACATCATTCTGTGGTTGCAGTTCAGTTACGCAGAAGCAGTCCCTCGCTGGGCGCGGTAGTTGACTTTTGTCAAGTTTGTTATTCTGATTTGTCCAGTTATATGAGGACTGATGCGGGCGACAGACGGTACGGTCCTGTGTTACGCACCATGGCTCTTGCAGTTTCATTCACTTTTTTCGCTTGCAATGGACAAAGGGTATCTCGGTGGATATATGGCTTATTTTGTCTTCGTTTATAGTGCGGTAATGGCCTTGTGTTGTTGCCGAGAGACCAGATCTGAAAAAAGCAGGACATCGGCCGATAGAATTGCTGTCTCGATCGTATGTATAATATTTTGATATCAACTTTTATTCACCCTTACGCTGCAAAATTCCACGTCCAAGCGCTCGCAATTCAAACCATGAACAAAGAGGAGCATGTTGCGAAAAGAACTGGTCTTAACCGAACACGATAAAGAGATGTCGCAGAGCATCAAGAATACCTTCATATGACAAAGACTTGTATACCTTGTGCAGATTATAGGATAGACGACATTGACGCGCCTGAATCTGTTTTACAACCAGTCCTACTAGAAAAATTTGTGGTACATTTCGGGAGCTGGGGATTCCATCTAGTGACAGAAAGACACTGCAGCAAGGGCAGCTGTCGTCGATACTTCTCGAGGATGGCCAGGCCCCATTCTTATATTCACTCACTCCAATTAATAGTCGTCCCCACAAAAGTACTGCTGTCTACATATAACACCGGTATACTTGGCGCGGTCATTGAGGACCACCCGACTACGAGTACTGGCCGGGGCGAAAGTTGGGTTTCTTGTGCTTCGTTGCGGGTTCACCGGTACCCTGAACCTCACGTCCCCTTTTCGGCTTGCGTTTGGGTAGCGTGTACTCCAGAAGCGCCGGGCAAAAGGCGTACGGTATCCGCTCGAAAAATTGTATTTTTCGTCGATTTTCCATTCCTTGTCTTCTGATCTGTATAACTTTGTCAAAGGATATTACTTGGCCCATCCCAGTCTGTAAACTTGAGCGTGAGGCACAACTACAGATGGTTTGCAAGAATCATCGCTGACATTGAAGTTGTTGGCTCGGCCCCAGAACCCGTCCAGAGGAATGCGCGGGTCGTTCAGGTGCTTGTTAGACCCTGTTCTGTGTGGAGAGAATCTATCACCTAGCCGCAGCCGATCACCACTTTCAACACGTTCGAGTTTGAAATAGGTTACTCTTGTGACAATACCATCGTTTGTTATGAACTGCATAACATGATCGAGCTCTGCGTCCTTGGGCCACGTAGGATAGTCCTTCGAGTAATCCTCTACGATTTTAAGCCGGTACCAATAGCGAACCGGATGATCCGGATCCACGTCCTCCTGCAAGCGTGACAGATATCTGTTACCTTCAAGCTCTTGCCACGGGTCTGGCTCCGAGCCGGATGCTTGCTGGGGTGGGGGGATGGACTCGTAGACCGTCAGTGCTGGGGAGAAGTGCAATTTCCAGTCTTCATGCTCGAGAAAACGTATTCCTCGTTCCGGCCCAAATTTTCTGATCTCTATAACCTTGTCAAAGAATACTACTTGGTGCGCTCCACCATCAGAAAAAGTCTGTAAACTTGAGCATGAGGCACAACTACAGATGGTTTCCAAAAATTATCACTGACAGCAAGTCCGTTTGCTCGACCCCAGAACCCTTCCAGAGGAATGCTCCAGTCGTTCACGGGACCATTTGTCTGTGGAGAGTATTCCGTATTACATAGGAGATAATGATGCTGATCTTGTGTAACACGTGGGAGTGTGAAATAGAATACGTTTTCGATACGACCATTGATGGGTACGAACTTCATAACATCATCGAGGTTTCTATCCCGGGACCAGATGGGATAGTCCGTACTAATACTCTTTACCATTTTGAGCCGGTACCATTCTACCGGATGCGGGCCCTCCTGCAGGCGTGGCAGATATGTGTTGCCTTCAAGCGTTTGCCATGGGTGTTGTATCGAGTACGCCGTCAGTGCCGGGGAAAAGAAGTGCAATGACTTCTCTGTATCCTCGAGAAAACGTACACATCGTTTCCCCCCAATGTTTGTGATCTCCATAATCTCGTCATAGTCTACTACTGGGCTAACCTTACCCTCACGCAAATCCTGTAAACTTGAGCGTGAGGCACAACTGGTTTCCAAAAAAAAGATCGCTGACATTGAGTTCGCTTGCTCGACCCCAGTACCCTACCAGAGGAATTATTGCGTGGTCCAGAAAAGCGCCTTTTCTCCGTGCAATGTATATCGTCCCACTTTGTCGATCATGGTTTCGATCACGGTTGAGTCTGAGATAGGATACGATTTTGATACCGTGTTTGGTGGGTGGGAACCGCATAACATCATCGAGCTCGTCATCCTCGGGCCAGGTAGGATAGTCCTCAAGCGTATTTACAATTTTAAGCCGGTACCAACGGTAAACGCGGCGATTTTGCGGGTCCGTCGGGTCCTTGTCCTTGACCAGGCGTTGATCTGTGTTGCCTTCAAGCGTTTCCCAAAGGACCGGCTTCGAGTCGAATGCTTGCTGGGGCTGGGCTGACTCGGGCGAGGGCGAAAGCGCTGCGACAGAGGCGGTGAGAGCGAAGATGAGCAGCGGGTAAGAAATCAGCATGATTGATATCCTGGGAAACGTTTCAGCAGCCAGTCAGTGTATCATAATATGCGGTGACTTACTCGCAGAGATTCGAAAATGGAGACCAGCTCGGGATTCAGATCTAGAGGTGTCCGGGCACCACTTTATAGCTTGAAGGCCGTGGCAACGAAGTTGATGGACTGGGCACGCGTGTATCGCCACGATGCTGACCAAGCACGGATGCGATCAACAGTGAACACTCGCTTGTGTTGCTACAGGCGGACATGCTTCGAGCTGCCCACCGCTAGCTCGATGTCGTTCTGCTCGACCAGTAGGCCATCTGCTACGTCGCAACCGTCCACTTTTAGGCTTCCAGCGTTCTGTGCAGCGATTCAGACGTATCACCATCCAACAACGTCCGTGAGGACCGACGTGGCATTAATAGAGAGGGGGAAAACGCTGGATCCTATGGTGCCGAGGATACGTGGTACAAGCGTCTTCATGCTGTCGATGTGTTCTTTTTCCTCACATTTGTGTCGTTTATGCATGCTCATCTAGCACACGCGTAGGCATCCCGATGATTAATAAAAAAGTTCGCTGAGCTGTTGCTGCATCTACAGCGAGAGACCACATCATCACTAAGAGATGTTTTTATGGGAAAGATTGATACAACTCATCAATTATCATCTTCGGGATATCGGAGGAAAATATCACTTTGCTTATCGAACTGATAGAGGCGATGACGGCTTCCCTGCTGGATTACGGTCGACTCCGGCCTCGTACGTCTTTAAGAATCGTCATCCATGACGGATCCATACAGTAAGCTCTCATTATCTCGCCATGTTCTAGCATTCATGATCCATTGACAGAATCCTTGTGGATTTCCCGAATTTGTTAAATCGTTAGCGCTCTTGGAGGACCTGAAGACTCTATATACGATCTACAATCCTGCTTGGTGAAGGATCTATGGCCCACCATATGCATAATAAGTATCCTACGATATTCGTTGGATACGTTGCTACCATCTTCGTCTTCTGACTCATGAATTAGAGTCCAATCAGATTCACTCTTAATCGACATGATGCCTAGGGTCACATCCGAGGCCTACGACTCTCAGTAGACTGGAAATGATGACACTCCGTATGAGTAGATAATAAATAATGTCCTTCACCAGGTCCCGCAAATTATATGTCCTGAGTCTTGACCCATTGATGATCCATCACTAACGTCAAAGATCGACACATACGTTCTTCCGCACCAGAGCCTCGAGGCTATATACACGAATGTCCAACGTTGCTGAATCACCGCCGCTCCATACGGTGAGCGAAGGACAACGAAGTTGGTTTCAAATTTCAATAAATATGATTCATATGCCATCAAGATATTAGTGATGATATACGACACCACCCTTCAGTTTTTAACATCTATGACCAAATTTCCGAAATCAGGCATTCGATCGCCAGGCGTGAATCGCAGCGTGTATGAGGCTCTCAGATTGAGGAGATCGAGGAATGATCGAACAAACAAAAGGGCGTGGCGCACTGTGGAGATTTAGTGGGGCACCACACGATATCCCGATGTTGCGCTTACCTGACGACCCCATCAGTAAATGCGTCTGGGTCAATTTGTATCTCTACACCATTCTCATCCCTTGCTTTAGCAATGTTAAAGGTAGATAGCACAGACACTATCGTCAGCCACAACTATGAAAGGACATTCCAGTTATTTTCCGGGCCCGACAACGTACACGTACCACTGCATCAGCCACGTATCGACCAGGGCAAATCCTGCACGTTAGGCCTAAGTGGGAGTTTCGCGTTCCAGGTATAAACACTACATACCTGCGACCAAACCCGAGGGTATACTCCATAGTGTCCTCGTTCAGGCTACCGTCAGCGGTAAAGAATCTTTCTGGCCGGAAAGAATTTGCATCCGGATAGAAATCTTCATCCCGCGTAATTGCCCTAAAAATGCCATTAATATAATGTGACCTTAGTGTTAGAGGAACATTATTCACCAAACGTTCGGTATCACCAGCGTACCTGTACAATTCAGCGTCAAATCACGCCACCCCTTCAGGAAGGAAAGTTACCTTTTGGAAAATAGAATCCATTATACACGTCTTCTGTAATCGTTGTATGCGCCACGCCCTGCGGAAAAACAAGTCTCCATCTCAGTGTTTCCCGGAGAAACGCCTCGACATAAGGCAGCGATGCCCTATCTTCGAAGCTGGGGAGCCGCTCTGTCCCTATGACTCGGTCAATCTCTTCTTGTGCTTGCCTTTGTTGAACCGGGTGAAGCGCCATGGTAAAGAAAATGATCGTCAGAGCAGACTGGAGCTAACGGCAAGCTCAAAACTGGGAATCCATCAGGCCTGTTCACTCTGCTTACCGTTTCCACACCGGCTGAGTCTGAAGTCAGCGCACGGACGAGAAGACATGGTGATGCATACCGAGGTAAGTAGTTGTGACGGTGTCCTTCAGGGTTACTTCGTCTTCATATACACCATCAATCTTCACACGGGACTGCAGAATACTTGCCAACATCGATGACTTTGCAGTTCCAGCGGCCTATACATATCTTCAGCCCGGCTCACCGGCTCACGGAGATATAGCAAGGATACTCACCAGCTCGCGCTCCACGTATTCAAAAGGCTCGTTTTTATACGCATTCAGCGATTTCCTGATTCCAGCTGCGAACTTCTGCGTAGTTGCGCCGGGTAGCCACGGCGGTATATGCCTCAGGAATGGTAAGACATTGATAAGGGTACTCCCAGGCAAGAATAGCTTTGCGATCCCGCTTGAGATCTCTTCGGCCAGATCGACAAAACGGTCGCGTTGCTGTCCCGGAGGAAAATCATAACCGAACGTCGTCGCCATGACAACGGCAGTTCCAAGCCTACGCCTGTTATCACCCGTAGAAACAACGTTCTTTAGGCTACACACCATTTGCAATGTTCTCTAAATTTCGTCGGGGAGCGAAGTAGTTGGTCGAGCATCGCGTGTACCTTTTCCGTTTGAATTTGAGCATACGATGGCATCACATTTTTGTTCAGGCCCTCTTGAAAGAATCTTCTATGCTTTCGCCACTCATTTCCGTAGCCAAGCATGGGAGTAAGGTGTTCAGCACCCAATCTGGGCAAAAGGTAAGCCCGGATTTTCTGTGCAATGGACTGGCTAGTCATACATCTTCATAGCTGGGATCGCAGGCCGATCTGAGAATATGACTGATCGCTTCTCAAAAAGCGTGATGACATCTTTCATCTTATGGAGGATGATGATATGCACATTCATCGCCGTCAAATGTATTATGTCACCTAAAGGACAATCTCATCTGCATAGTTACATGGGTAGAAAGAGGAGAAAACGCACTGTGGAATTCCCTTGACCAGTTCAGGTACTTGATACATGGCTTATCTGAAGGGACATCCAGCGCATTGCCGATTAGTGGTTTTGGAGATGGCCCGGGTGGGTATGGGTGCCGTTGACGCTTCTGCCGCAGAAAAAGGAAAGCTAGCGTCAACACGAAAAGCAAGGCTAGAGATGAAACGGGCAAATCTGATGGCATCTTCGGCTCTCTGGTGGCTATTTTGGTGAGGGTATGCGCGGCGGCGCGGCGCTGTCACCTATGCAGTCTTTTTTTCCGTTGATCCAAGGGCTCTCGAGCCCTGACGAAACGCTACGTGTTGAAGTTAGACTTAGCGTTGAACAATGACTAATTAACCTCATATGTATAAAAGCGGATTTCCTAGTCGAGGTGGTAGGCATCTTAATTGAGAGGCTTGATGGCGGTACCTCGCAGCGTGAGATATATGGATGTCATTCTGAGGAACCGTGACGTGACAAAGTGCGGCGGGCGCCATTCCCATTTGCGCGTCCCAGTGGAGGACCCCCGAATATCCCGCCAGACCTGTAACGTTTGGCAGATTTGGCGAAAATGCCTGAAGAAAAACGGATAAAAATTGTGTCTCATTTAAATTATACTTATACGGGGCTGTCCAGTGTCAAGGACTACACCGTGCTACAAATTTAGTCTTCAATAAACGGCTATTATGACTCCTTATATAGCCTTATATGAATGCTGAAAATTTCGCTAACCCATCCGCACGAAGCCTGAAAGAATATTTCCAAGCCATCGCCCGTTTATGACAACGGGTACAGTTGACGAGCTGGGAAGCGTGCTCATCCACAAGCGCGGAAAACCTTTGAACCTGCCTAAGGTCGCTACTGACTTCTGCCACCACTTTATTATAGAAGGGAGGCCACAAGGTGCATTCTGCCGCGCCGCCTTGATGATATTCTGGTACCGTGACAGGCAAGTATGGAAGCCTAGTCCAGCCTTCTCTGTATTGCACCTGACGGGTGTTTTGAATGAGAAGTGTGGATTTTGAGAGAAGAACGTTGGACTATACCCATGCGATGAAAGCATGTGGCTGTCCTTCAAATGCTAGTTTCACAACTTCGAGCGGCAGTGCCAGTGTCCGTGAAGCCGCCTGGTCACAAACATCATGATACCGGTGCTTTGCAGCGTAAGCCAAGACTGTGAGAGGATGATCTGGTATAAATTGCCTACACTCGTTTGAATCGACATTCCTTTCTGGCTGGTAAATAATCACGCACTCCATCCTCAAACAACAGATCTCCCGGGCACTGTTGATCATGTATTTCTCGACAGCCTCTGCAACATCTTTGAGGACATCGAAAGTGAAGTTGCGGGAGGTGGGATGATCCTGTGGATGCATGTATTGTAAGATGATTTTGAGAACTTGGCGCTCAGGGAGCTCAACGGTTTCGATTTGTCCTATGGAGGATGGGGTCGTGGCCGATGGCGGAAACGCGGGGCTGAATAAATGTAGTGTGATTGTATGGGCTCCAAAGCAGAATCCATCAGCAGATTTGAGAATGATATCTATCCCGAGAACGCATCCAGAGACGGCTAGAACACATTTTGAATGTCAGTTTGATCGACAACACAATATACTGTTCAGGAGTTGAATATTGAGCACTGACGACAAGACGGGACTTCGTCATTGGAGACCTGAGGAATGGAAGGCATACTGAGAGAGGGGAGTATATGCTGTTGACAGCGTATGCTCGGCAATCCCCATATGCAGACAAATACTAGTAAACAGTATACTATTACTAAACGGGAATCTCTCCCCCCTGTGTGAACTTGCCGCATCTCCGCATCACTTGCATATTTCCGTGCTACTCCAACATCTGACGGTCACCTGGGAGGTGGAAGGAATGCTGGTGACATGCGGAGATGAAAGGCTTGTTGTTAGACCAAGAATAAAAGTGGACGGTTGGGACGTAGCGGATGGCTTCCGAGCTGGTTGAGCAGAACGACATCGAGCTAGTGTTGGGCAGCTCAAACTTAGCATGCGATGATGCGGCCTGCAACAACGCAGCCTTTCCCCTCTCATTCCATCAAAAAACGGGCAGCGTTGGCGACGTGAGCATCCGTGCTTGGTCAGCATGATGGCGATGCGTAGCAATGGCATCACGATCATTGCATCACGGCGTCATGGACGTGTTCAAAGCTGTAAATCGGTGTCCGGACACCTCCGGACACCTCTGAACCTCGAGGTGGTTTCCATTTTCGAATCTCTGCGAGTGAGTCAACGCATATTAATATCCTGACCGGTTGCTGAAATATTGCCTAGGATATCAATCATGCTGATTTCTTACGTGCTACTCATCTTCGCTCTCACTTCCTCTGTCGTCGCGCCCAGGCCCGGCTTGCGGCTGGACTCGTGGAAATTGCTTCGAGGTAACACAGATCAACGCCTACTCAAGAAAACGGGCCCGAATAACTGCGTTTACCGTTGGTACCGGCTTAAACGTGTAAATAAGCCTAAGGACGTTCCTAGCTGGCCCCAGGATAAAAATCTCGATCAGGTTATGCAGTTCACACCCACCAATGATGGTATCGACGTAGCCTATCTCCACCTCCGACGTGATCCAGATCTGAGACTGCTACAACGTCCTACGAACTACTTCTCACTAACAAAAGGCCCTGCTCTGGAACGCAAGATTATTCGTCTGGTAGGGTTCTGGGGTCGAGCAAGCAAACTCAATGTCAGTGATAATTTTTGGAAACTATCTATAGTTGTGCCTCACGCTCAAGTTTACAGTATTTCTCTGAGGATCATGGGATTGGCCCGGTAGTAGACTATGACGAGGTTATGGAGATCAAAGAAATTGGGGGGGATCTTCAAATACATTTTCTCGAGAAGAAATTGCACATGTTTTCCCCGGCACTGACAGCGTACTCGATAAAAGACCCGTGGCAAATGCTTGAAGGCAACGCATATTTGGCACACCTGCAGGAGGGCCCGGATTCGGTACAATGGTACCGGCTTAAAATGATAGCGGATATCAATACGGACCATCCTACAATTCCTATCTGGCCCCAGGATAAAAAGCTCGATGATGTTATGAAGTTCGTACCCACCAATGGCCATATCACAAAAGTATCCTATCTCACACTCCCACGTGTTACACAAGATCAACATCATCATCTCCTACGTAATACAGAATACTCTCAACAGACAGAAGGTCCGGTGTCTGTCGACGACTGGTACATTCCTCTGGAAGGGTTCTGGGGTCGAGCAACCGGACTCGCTGTCAGTGGTGATTCTTTAAAACCATCTATAGTTGTGCCTCACGCTCAAGTTTACAGACTTTCCCTGAGGGTGAGGCGCACCGAGTAGTATTCTTTGACGAGGTTATAGAGATTGCGAAAATTGGGCAGAAACGAGGAATACGTTTTCTCGGGCATCAAGACAAGCAATTGCCCTTCTCCCCGGCACTGACGGTCTACGAAGACAAGTCGCCGTGGCAAGTGCTTCAAGGCAACAGAGATCTGGCAGGCCTGCTCATTGACGGCCCGCATCCGGGTCGCTATTGGTACCGACTTAAAATCGTAAAGGATAGTGAGGACGATCCTATCTGGCCCCGGGATGAAAATCTCGAACAGGTTATGCAGTTCATACTCGTCGATGATGGTGTCGAAGCAGTAACCTATCTCAAACTCAGACGCAAACGTATTGAAGCAGATAATCGGCTGCTACTACGTGATGGATACTCACCTGTACACAGAGATAAGTTGATGTTCCTGGACAACCGGCGCGTTCCTCTGGAAGGGTTCTGGGGTCGAGCGGTCAGATTAAATGTCAGTGATGATGTTTGGAAGCCATCTGTAGTAGTGCCTCACATTCAAGCTTACAGACTGTGGGCCAAGTAATATCCTTTGACAAGGTTATAGAGATCAAAGATTTTGGGACATCATCAACGAAAAAACGAAAAATACAATTTCTCGAGCGGACATCGTACACCTTTTCCCCGGCGCTGACGAAGTACAAGTTGCCCGAAGACAAGTCGGGAAACAGACGTAAGGAAATCGTAACAGATCACAGAAATGTCCAGCCCCGGCCGGCCGGCCCGTCGTCGGGTGGTCCAAAATGACTGCACCAAGTATGCTAGTATTGTATGTAGAGTCGAATAATACAGCGGTACTTTTGTGGGGATGACTATTAGTTGGACTGAATGAATGTGAGAATGGGGCCTGGCCGTCCTCGGGAGGTCCGCGCAAAGATGGGCCTTTTCGCGGACTGGGGAAGGTGATGAACGACCCTTCTTGCAGTGTCAGGTCGCGATGGCGACTGCGCACGGGATGCTTCTTCCGAGTTTTGTGCCGGCGCGCTGCGCTATCTCATCCCGTTTTCTATCCACTCAAAGGTAACTCAGGGTGGAGGGAGCAGGATTGGGTGGAACCGGCTGATAGATATGTGGAGGACGGTGGCATGTGTACGGCTCTGCAACTGTAATGATGAGGATTGAGAGTGAGTATGGCATGTCTATCATAGGTGACGTTATGCGCATATAACGAGACTCACGAGTTCTAGTCATCCCTACTGAGTCTTCAACATCCATTCAATCAATGGGTGCTAGCGTGCAGGATGGCGAAATGCCTTTTCGACTCTGTAGCCGCAAAATTCTTCCATCTCCGTCCGTTCTCAAACCCGCCCACGCCTAGATCCGCATCCCACACCAACACCTAGACCGCGGATTCCACTCACTCC
The DNA here is from genome assembly GCA_001691785.3 of Amanita brunnescens Koide BX004. Classification (NCBI taxonomy): domain Eukaryota; kingdom Fungi; phylum Basidiomycota; class Agaricomycetes; order Agaricales; family Amanitaceae; genus Amanita; species Amanita brunnescens. The sequence continues at coordinate 11,039 of JNHV02000083.1, read as the reverse complement.
TATATCACAGCGTTAAATACTTGTGTTTGACTCTTGGGGGGCCACGGGCCGCGGCCTGAAGCCTTCGTTCCTGGCGTAAGACTGTACGATCCGAGTCACGTATGGATATTTTCCGACCGCAGAAAGAATGCGGATAGACTCGGGGCACTTGTCTAGTCTGTTAGTTCAAAGAGAATTTTCGATTGGGAGCACGAGGAGATGCGCCAATCTTGGCAGGATGGCGGTTGCTACTAGTATACCATTGAGATCATTGTGGATGGAGATGCGGCACTTCAACTGGTTTGTGTGGGGAGAAAGGAGCATACTGAAGCTTTAGCAAGTGCTGGCACGTCAATGCTAGTACTCAATGTACGACGATACGTCGATGGGGAGGGTCGCTCCCCTGGGATCCACGCTCGCCCTCGTCGCCGGTGACAGTTGCTCCTGGCCCTGAACGTCGCTGCGTATCTCGATCGATTTGCATCTGGAGGCATGGGATTATTGGGGCCGGATGCACAACGGATGGGTATCGACAGGTATCGAAGTTGGTCTCCTCATTCCATCAAAAATCGGGCACCTGAGCGTTGGATCAAGTGTTGATCGCACTCGTGATGGCGATGGGTGTACGAACGTCACGGGATTGATTTTCCCAGTGCACAGCAGAGCGCCTTCAAAGTTATAAATTGGTTCTTGCATGCCTCTTAACTCCGAGCTGGTCTCCGTTTTCGAACCTCTGCGAGTAGGCCACCGCATATTGTACTCTCACCGGCTGCTCAAATATTGCCTAGGATATCAATCATGCTGGTTTCTTACGCGCTGTTCATCTTCGCTCTCACGTCCTCTGTCGTAGCGCTCCCGCAGCAAGCATCCGCCTCGCAGCCGGACTTGTACAAAATGCTTCAAGGCAACATAGATCCGCGCCTGCTCGAGGTCCAGGTCCCGCATGCTCGCTATAGGTCTTATCATTGGTACCGGCTTAAAACTGTACATACGCCCAAGGACTATCCTACTTGGAGCCAGGATGAATACCTCGATCGGGTTATCCAGTTTCCACTGGCCTCCAACCTGAAATTGGGTCGCGTCGAACGCGTAGCCTATCTCAAACTCCGACGTTTAAATTCTGATCTTGTACGAAGGGGTACGATACAGACTCACCAGAGGGAAGGCCCTCCGGACGACCAGAAGCTTCCTCTGGTAGGGTTATGGGGTCGATCACCACGATTCAATGTCAGTGATAATTATTGGAAATCATCTGTAGTTGTGCCTCACGCACAATTTTACAGGAAGTGCCTGAGGGTGTGGTTTTCCCAGTAGTAGAATATGACGAGGTTATGGAGATCAAAGAATTTGAGGGGAAACGAAAAATACGTTTTCTCACGGAAGAAGAAAAGATATCGCAGATCTTTTCCCCGGCGCTGACTGTGTACTCGAAACCATTCAGCTCGCACTGGCTGGGCCCGTGGCAAATGCTTGAAAGCAACGCAGATCTGGCAGGCCTGGTCGATGAGGGCCTGTATCCGGTTCGATGGTACCGGCTTAAAATTGTAACGGGTAGTCGGGTCGATCCTATCTTGCCCTGGGATGACGAGCTCGATGATGTTGTGCAGTTCGTTACCGCCCATAGCCGTGTCGAAAGTGTATCCTATATGAAACTCAAACGTGATGAAGGTAAGGTACTAGTACCTGATGGCGTATTCTATCCACACGGAGAGGGGAACTTTCTCCTGGACAACGGCCAGGTTCCTTTGGAAGGGTTCTGGGGTCGACGACAAGCACTCAATGTCAGTGATGCCAATGTTTGGAAACCATCTGTAGTTGTGCCTCACGCTCAAGTTTACAGACTGTGGGCCAAGTAATATCCTTTGACAAGGTTATAGAGATACAAAATTATGGGGTAACATCACTTGGGTGGAAACTACGAAAAATACGTTTTCTCACGGATGAAGAGACGGCATCAGCCAACTATTGCCCGGCGCTGACGAAGTACGAGTACAAGCCGCCCAGGAGAAAAAGGCGTAAGGCTCAGGCTGCATCTGTAGCAAATATCCAGCCCCGGCCGTCCGGCCCGTCGTCGGGTTGACTGCGCCAAGTATGCTAGTATTGTATGTAGGGTCGACTAAGACAGCAGTACTTTTGTGGGGATGAATATTAGTTGGACTGAGTGAATATGAGAATGGGGCCTGGCCATCCTCGGGAGGTCTGCGATGACCGCGCAAAGATGAGCCTTTCTGCTGCATACTAACAACAGCCGCCCTTCCTGCAGTGTCTTTCTGAAAACAAATTCAGGTGCCTTGGTTGTATCCAACGTTGTCCATCTTATTAAAACTACAATGTGTGGAATCTACCGAAAACCTGAATGCTGACGCTGACCCTTCTACAGATCATTGCACCTACTTATCACAATTATCAAAATCCAAGATCAATTGTCAACGAACAGGTACAAATTTCATAGGGTTTATTTCAAATACTCGACTCGGAGATCTCAAGTACCTCAAGCCAATAAACCAAAGATCCACCTTTGGAACGGGCTATTAGCCTCGCGGTCATAAGGTTGGATATCCACTCCAGTTTCTGATACTTGGGTGACGACGATGCCATCAGGAGTACTGGGAATAAGTAATTTGATCCTGTGGGAACAACGCTCGTCAGAAATGAGAGCCCACTTGTCCAGGCATCGTGAACGCACAAAAAGTCCGTGCGAGTCTCGTCAAGCACAATCCTCCAATGGAAAGGTTCCTCCTGGACTTTTAGGGAACTGGTTCCGACGGGACCGTTAGCGGCAAGATAGTAGCCTTCGATGGGAAGGCCCGGAATGCTGCCGATACCGGCGGAGCGAATCGCCCACGTATTGAGCTCCCCTCGAGCTAGCCTCCACTGATGATCATAGTTCAATGAGCCTGACGTATCAGACAAAGCGGACATCTTACAGATTTGGCGGCGCCTACCCAGTGCTCTGGGCGCGCTGAGACTGAGAAGGTTTCAGTACAAATAGAAAAGCAGCAGCACAATGCCAGCTCACCAGAATTATCGATAGCGGCCGTCAAGAGGAAACCGGTTTCCACGTTCCTGATGGGGATGGTTTTACCATCGTAGGATTCGGGAAGGCTGTTCGAGTCCATGGTTAGATGTAGTCAGCGAGTAGTGAAACGTGAAGTTGCTGGGGATAGAGAAATGAGATGTAGAAACTTGCCGGGTTTAAATAGCATGGCCTCCTGGATTGGATGCCCCAGCAGGAAATAAATTTACACCGTTCACCGTCGTGCATCGTCCGGAGCTGTTACCTCGCCGGGTGTTGGTGCCTTCCCAGGGCCCATACGGCAGATGGTTTAGGCCGTTACATTGGGGATGTTGAACGCCTCTCCTTCCCAGTATCCATCCCCATGATAGCTCTAGCTTGGATAGTTGGCCTATTTCGAGTTGACGACGGAGGGACGTGAGAAGTTCCCCGCATTCAATATAGGTCGGTACTCGCAGAAGCCGGGTCACGGGTTGGATATAGGCTTCGCAGGCTATGCTCGTGGGCTCTTTCGTGAGAGGTTGAATGATGAGTACCTGGCCGAACACGACCGATCATGCATCATGACCGAGGCAAACCACTGGCGCTTACATAATGGCCTGTCAAGTCTCTTGAGTCTCCGTAGTGAAACGAAGGTCTCGGTTTTATGCTTTGTTTCGCGGAAACCATGCCGTGGCAGCTGGTATGGCGGCATTTGCCGAGATTTGCCCTTTGCCGTCTCACACACCTGCTCGTTGTCTCGCTCGCCCGCCTTCACTCGCTGGCCTATTGTCTGCAAGCCATCTGGTTATAAGACTTACCCCTCTAGCGTTAGTCAGCCGGGCCCTGTTCAATCGTATACGGTATAGTCCTTTGTTCTGCCCTTACGCCCGTCCTGACCTCACGTCCTGTCGCACCTGGTCTGTCGTCGCGCCCAGCCTGTTTTCTCGTGCCCAATCTGTCGTCCTTCCCGTCCTCTCGTACCCCTCCGCGCCTGTCCTGTCCTCTCGTGCCCATCTCATCCTCTCGCGCCCGGTCTGTCCTAAGTTCGTATCAGCATATGATAATCGGGTTGGTATCCGGGGATATGGGTCCCTTTGCAAATGCACCCATTGATATGAATTGGAATGCGAATTTTACGGCGTATCATGGGGCTGACGAGCTGCCTTCGCATCAGCATATGATGATCGGGTTGGTATTCGGGGCTAAGTTATGGGTCCTTTCTCAAATGCGCCCATTGATACGATCAATCTGCGGTACGTCCTTTGACCGCATCAAAGCTATAGCAAGCGAGATGCGGAGACAGGAGGGCTTTCGGTCGTTTTACAAGGGTATCACGCCGCGCGTGTTGGCAGGCGATCGTGTTTGCAGTATGTGAGAGGGTGTGAGTGCGATTATGGAGACGATGAAGCCTTCGGTGCGCGCAGAGGACAAGGGGAGCTGTAACGAAGCGCATATATATATCTAATATACAACAATCACTAATCTCATACCCGCTCTCTGGGCTGTTTCAACACTTGCTGAATCTCTCCTTCCGAATCTTCGTCCTGACCTAAATCAGACATGTATTCCCACCTCGTGGACTCTGGGAGGCTTGTAAGGATGCTTTCTATCGGCTCCGGGGGTTGTTAGGCCGAACTTGATGCCGCGGTCGATGACGAGGTTGAATTCGACGTATTGACCGCGACGGAGGAGTTACCAGCGGCGGTGGTGACCGGTGTAGGGAATGACAGGTAGGAAGGGAGGAACGCACGGCCTGTGGATTGGACAAAGGCGAAGATTTCGTCCGCCGTTTGCGGGCGGCCGGGCATGCGTTTGTGCTCTCCATCGTGCTAGTCGTCAAAGAATAACCCTCCAAGGTTTCATTGGTGCGGGCGGGAGGGTGCCGTGGACGAGGGAGATGAGGGTGGTTGAGGACGTTGGGCCGGAGAAGACGCACGATGTGCCGGAGGCCCGGAGCCGTCTTTGGGACGCTCCCTTGCAGTTGGATCGAGCGCTTAAAGTGCAGCAACAATTTCGTCCTGGTTGTGACGGATAACTGTGACAAGCCGTTTCAGGACTCAGAATAACAATCAATCACTGCTCCTAGGCACTGATGCTTGCATGAACTGAGATGAACCAGTCAAGATTGAAGACGTGGATACGAATCACGTCGTTATGTATCATTGAATCTTGATGACTCCAACTAAAGAATTTAGGGCCCACCGGGTGTGTATTTTTTCAGCGCCAATCTATCGATATGAAAATGGCTATTCTTTTTCCTTGCGATGCTTAGCGAAGGCGAAGCAAGAGCAGAAGCTAGGAGTGGCATTGCGGCCGGCAGCACTGGCAGGTGCAGTCAGAAGCCCAATACTTGATACACGAACTATGGCTATAATTTTTGCAAGTCGTTGTCAAGCGGACAATTAATCAACGAGTATATCACCATCATGATGCAAAGTCATGCTCAAACTCCGCCTTGCGTATAAAAACACGTCTGGATGGTCTCACCCCAACCGTCTATTCCATCATGGTCAAATTCAACTTTCCGTCCCTGTTCTTGATCCTCACCGCTGCTGCCACTCTCGTCTTCGCTAACGCCCCGGCTTTGTACGTCATCCCCCCTCCGTGTGCACCTGAATTCATGTCTTACGCTTCTCATTACTTCGGAAAGGCACACCATCGTATCCGTTACGGGCCTTTACATCTCCAATCAGGGCGGGTTAGGCGCTGATGTCACCAGCAGCTACGAGGCAAATAATGTACGTTGCTGCGTTTATACTCCGCTTGCGAGCTTAACTGACTGTACTTTGAAAGGGTTTTACACTCATCCAATCCGAGTCCGGTGGTAGTTGGATCATCCAAGGCGAATCAGGGTGGTACATTAACCCAAATCCCGATGTATGCCACTTTTTTTTATCTAATCATGGAAGCAATATTCTCAATTTGTTTAGTACACATCCCTCGTATGGAGTTTTGACAACCCCTTCCAGTGGAACATAGTGCCCTTCGAAGTTGATGGACCAGTGGTTTTGATAAACACTATCTATAACTCGGTGAACCTCAATTGGATCCCCACGCCGAATGGTGTCGTAAGTGGTGGCACGTCTGTGTCATGCTGTGAACTCACTTCTATTATTAGGTCACTCTCGGCCAGAGCGCGATCGACAATCAATTCACTATCAGCAATTAAAAAAGTTGAAAGAGATGTTTGACAATGAATTGTGTAAATTTCGATAAATAAATATGTGTGCTGTGTTCTGTTGTGGATAGTGCAGGCGCCCGTTTATTGCCGCCTCCTTGCCCGAGGCCTCTAACGAAGATTGCTCGTTGATCCTTCTAACATCCGCCGCCTCCCACCACTCCACTGGCTCGCGATACTAGCACTTCACTTACCCCGCCACCCCAATCTCTCGTGCTGTTCCCACATTGCTGCCTCCAGCTCGACCGCTCCGTAATCTCCTAGTTGCGCATCCAAGTTTGTGCTTACTCTCATTTCCGCAATGCCTGATGCCTATCAACTGTGAAAGTAGCCTTAAGAAGCGAAACTTGAAAGACAAGCCGGCCACCTTATTTCCACATTAAATCTTCTCACTGTGGCCGTTCGCGATCTTTATCCTTAAGTCCGATTCAGGACTGCGGGAGGAGAATGGAATGTGAAGAAAGGGTAGAATAAGCGGTAGGACCTCCACAACGGGGAGGTCGTGTCAGCTTACCTGGCGTCGGAAATGGCGCGAGAGGGTGCGGCGGATGCGAGAGGATGAGGTGGATGAGGTGGGGTTCAACGGGGCGTGGAGGGGGGTGGTAGGTCAGCAACGCCAAAATTTGCGTTTCAAGGAGCGGCGGATGCGGTAGGCCGCAACCGCAACGGAGTAGAAACGGTCGCTATATGCAGTCTATCAGTCAGAATGAGGAAATGCACGATAATTGACAAAGCCAGATAAGGACGAGAGGGATGAGTGCCTTCAGCATTGATGTCACCTTCGTCCGACGAATAGGGGGGGACAGGGAGTGATAGGCCAAGCGTACCAGACGGTATCCGCAAGACGGGAAAAACAGGTACCGCCGGCTGTACCAAAGTCACATGACTATAATACACACCTACACCATCTAGTGCATAGGACACCAAGATCCTTTACATGAGGGCTTCTTGTGCCATACATATACTTTTGGTGCCACCTACACCATTTGTGAGGGGTAGTCAAATATGATGATCTGCACACTGGCATATACATAACTTTGGTGGTATACACACCATCTCTGAGTGGTAATCATGATCAAATTTGGTGTTCCATACACCATACACAAACTTTGGTGGTATCTACACCATTTCTGAGTGGGAATTAAATATGATGTTCTGTACACCACACACAGAAATCTGGTGGTACCTACACCATTTTGAGGGGCAATCAAATATGGTGATCTGTACACCATACACATACCTTTGGTGTCATATACACCATCTCTAAGTAGTAATCAAATATAGTGTTCTGTACACCATACTCAAACTTTGGTGGTATCTACACCATTTCTGAGTGGGAATCAACTATGGTGATCTGTATACCATACATGTAACTTTGGTGGTATATACACCATCTCTAAGTAGTAATCAAATATAGTGTTCTGTACACCATACACAAACCTTGGTGGTATCTACACCATTTCTGAGTGGGAATTAAATATGGTGTTCTGTACACCATACACAGAAATCTGGTGGTACCTACACCATTTTGAGGGGCAATCAAATATGGTGATCTATACACCATACACATACCTTTGGTGGTATATACACCATCTCTAAATGGTAATCAAATATAGTGTTCTGTACACCATACACAAACTTTGGTGGTATCTACACCATTTCTGAGTGGAAATTAAATATAGTGTTCTGTACACCACACACAGAATCTGGTGGTACCTACACCATTTGTGAGGGGCAATTAAAGATGGTGATCTGTATGCCATACATGTAACTTTGGTGGTATATCCACCATCTCTAAGTGGTAATCAAGTATGGTGTTCCATACACCAAACACATAGATTTGGTGGTGCCTACACCACTTCTGAGTGGGAATTAAAAATGGTGTTCTGTACACCACACACAGGAATCTGAGTGGGAATTAACTATGGTGCTCTGTACACCATACACACACAATTGGTGTTACATACACCATCCCTGAGTGGCAGTCAAATATAGTGTTCATTACACTATATCAAAATATTTGGTGGTACCTACACCATCTGTGAGTGGCAATTAAATATGGTGTTATGTACACTATCTCTGAGTGGCAGTGAAATGTGGTGTTCAGTACACTATGTCCAAATATTTGGTGGTACCTACACCATTTCTGAGTGGCAAATAAATATGGTGTTCTGTACACCATACATGTACATTTGGTGGTACCTACACCATCTCTGAGTGGCCATCAAATATGGTGTTCAGTACACCATATACATAACTTTGGTGGTACCTACACCATTTCTGAGTGGCAGTAAATGTGGTGTTATGTACACCATACACACAATTTTGGTGGTACATAGACCATTTCTGAGTGGCAGTGTACACCATACTCATAACTTTGGCAGTGGAAATATGGTGTTCCAGTGGCAGTCATGCAGAGTGGCCTTGTTTGCCATATCTCTGTGTCGAAGAATGAATGTTTGATGCATTTTGATGCGCCTTCCGATTAGGGAAGGTTGATAACCGGAGTTGCTATACCCGGTTGCCGGATTCGGAGCGCTACCAGTCCTCTTTCTGGTACAGTAGAGGCCACTGCTGTACCRAGGTGTGTGACAGAGAGCACAGGAACTGCAGGGAGGGTAAATTCATGCCCCGGGCCGGAACCCGGACTCGCATTTACCCTCCTAGCGTGCTGACACCTGATGTGATTGTGACGTAATGTGGGCGTGACTGTACTTGGACGCTCGTTGAACACGTCGAATTTAGGGATAGCACAAAAGAGGAGATAGCTGTGTGAGGGCAGCAGAGGTACAATGTATGTCCACCTATAACTATCTCCTGCTTGATGAAAACCTTTTGCGTCCTCCCAAGTGAGCTGCAGCTCAAAAAAGAACACGCACACCGGTACACTGTAAAAGTGTCTAACTTGAATGTTCGTCAAACACGCTGAATCTATGCGACTGACAATGATGTGATCACATCACGGGCATTGACGGGCGCAGCTGTGGTATCCAACTCGGACGCTCGTGGAACACGCCATAGCACAAAGGCGGAGATCGTCGTGTGAGGGCGGCAGAGGCACAAGGTATGTCTACCTATAACTATCAATGCCTCCTGCTTGACGAAAGCCTTTTGTGTCACAAGCCACGGCTCAAAAAAGAACATGCCCAACTTGGGCACTTGTCGAACACGCTGAATCTAGGGCTATCAACAAATAATCGTCAGACGCCGCCAACCAATCGAACAACGCAGGCGCGGCTACCGCCACTCCAGCACCAACACCTTGCCCTTCAACTCTCTCAACACAGTCAGGTGAGGACGCAGAGATAGGGATGGCTCGCCTAACCCCACACCACTTTCTCGTCCTGCTCCGGTGGCCGCACTACCACCTATCCTCGTAATCTCTGGCCCAGCTACTTCCGATAATGGAACGCGAGCAAATCCATTTATCTGTTGATAGACCGCAAACTTCGAAGCCGGTGGAGAGATGGAAGTCGAGCCCGACTCCGTCCAACAGTTATCCTCGTGCTCAAGGAGTGGGGACCGGGGGAGGAGCGTCGAGGGCGAGGGAACGTGTATTGTCTGCTGGTGCTGGTGGCGAGGAGTGTACAGAGGACGAAGGGATTTTGGGACGGGTATTAATGGTAATGGGGTAGATGAAGTTGACRGTGATGCGATAGAGTGAGTTTTTCCCTTTTTTTCGAAATTGCCTTATCAAATCCTCTTTCGTCGATGGTCCTTACCATTTTCTTCCAAATCTACGTACACCATCCTCAATTTATACCATATACTGATGCACGCAAACTCTCCATGACAGATACAATGGCCCGGACAAAGACAGTAATGAATGAAGAACACGACTACATTCCGGAGACATGGAGTCTTTTGAACACCCAGCTGACACGTTCGTAAATTATGACGCGATATCGGAAGACTACGTTATCGCCGACGCACGTCCGACAGCACAACCGGCGTGCCAGCTGTATGTCCGCCACCTCCCTATGCGGACACGATCAACTCAATTCTTTGCGAGGATCAGAAGTGAGTCCTCAGCACTTCAGCGGGCATACTCTTGCTTATGAACAGTAATTAACTACAAGTCTCGTCTGTCTCGGCTTGAGTAAATCATCCTGAGTCAAGAGTAAGTGTTCGAAAACTTCTATACTCATGAATCACATTTATTTCTGCTACGATATACTCATATAATTTAATCACTAATTCATTATCATCTTGTCGAATATCATATACAAGTTTTTGGTGTACAGCCACTTGATGAATTAATGCCGGGATAAGAGGAACATCTGTGTTCTGCCGAAAACAAGAAGTGATGCTCGACAAATCATACGCTGCCTGCACCAAATTCACTCTTCTATTCCACCCCACTCAGCCAAATTTTCCTCTTCATCTTCATAATCCACACTCTCGTCGCTCTCGTCAATTACTAGAGCCATCTTCTTTAAACCCCTATCAGAGCGCAATTCGTTGTATCTTTCAAGGATGTGCTCAAGCTGGGTTTGTAACAGCGTCTCTTCATGGAGTTCCGGGCTAAGATTTTTTGTATACAGGTCGTCAATAGTGAGGAAAGTGTATCGCTCGAATATTTTCAGAATGAACGCGCGCTCTCGTGGAGTCCAGCGAGGCACCCGCTCAATCACCTCCCTACCATTTACGGTTCCTGTCAATGTCAAAGTCTTCCAAAAATAGAAGTCCARCAACGCATGATCAGTCTTACACCCGCAATGCAGATACCCCTCATCCAGCCGTTGTTGGTATATTGGATTCTCCTTCCCTTCGGCRACCTTGCGGGCAACCAGCCTCGTCTTTGGTACTCCATTCCAGATGTACTTGCCACCTGGGGCCTTGTCATAGATGTGGACGCGTTCCATGCGTCGGACGTGTTTGACG
>JNHV02000082.1:0-44699 GCA_001691785.3 Amanita brunnescens Koide BX004 | reverse complement strand
TCCTTCCATTCCCGTCACAAAGGCAAACGGGGAAATTTTCGGACGTCGTTGGGAAGGACGATGCGGGAGGGCAAACAGTTTACACCCGAAAGTGGTGTTCACACATCTAGAAAAACTCCATTTAGTTATCAGGTCATATTTACCCTAATAAGCGCAGGCAGGCGCATAGTGATAGAATCTGAGTCGCCAGCACGAACTACTAATGAAATTTCCAGTGCCCAGCCTATCCACATTGCGGATATCGCGAGGTCACGAGCAAAGCGGAAAAACGCAGGGCAAGGAGTTTGCACCCCATAGAAATTGATAATCTCACATTAGCGCGGTACGATTGTATTGCAATCTAATTTCCATACCCGACGCAAGAAAGACATGTTTACCGTCCAAGTACGGTATAATTTCATGGAAAGATCTTACAAAAGGGGAGACGGTATGCATAATCTAAACAGAAATGCTTATTCCCTGTACCTCAACCAGAGAGTGGTATTCATTTTACAAACCTTCCGCCATTGACGGACATCTGGAGTTCAGACGTTAATTAAATTGGCTCATGACATTGGGAAATTTGAGATTACCGTTTGTCCTAAATCGATGCAAGGTATAAACACTAGATGCCATTCTTGTCGATATGACTTACCCGTTATGAAGTGTGATTGCTTCTTGACCAGAAAAGAAACTAAATTCGCGACGTCTTCTGGTTTGCCCAAGTAACCCACCGGTGTGTCAGCTGCGAACTAGAATTCCATCAGAACCGAGCATCGCTGAACAAGGTCGGCCACAAACGGCTTCCATCAAAGCATCCGAGTCCGAGTTTTGCAAGCCACGTCCTTCGGCAATCTTTGCCATTACGTCCGCCCCTGTAGCGTAATGACCCTCTAATGAATCATGTTACTTCGTAACTCACACATCGGAGTATTTCCAATGGGACCTGGCGCATATGCGTTAACTGTAATACCATGTCTTCCGACTTCCTTTGCTACAGTACAGTCAGGGACTTGARAATAAAAAGATGAATATACTTACCAACGCTGGTAACAAGTCCCCGAATGGCCCACTTTGTCGAGCCGTAGAGCGTCAAGAACGACGCCCCTGTTTCTCCAGCAGTTGAGGAAGCAGCAAGCAGCCGACCGCCTCGGCCTTGCTCTATCATCTTTTCGGCGGCATACCTGAAGCACAGGTATACTCCACGCACATTGACCGCAAAGATCTTCTCAAAGTCGTCGAGGGTCGCTATGCAAGAAGCTATTCAATATCCTCAAAGGTGCCTTGGAAGCGACTGACTTTCAAGGAATGGTCCGCCATTATAGATTCCGGCATTGGCGACCATCTGATTCACTCAAGTTTAGCTTGTCACTTTCCGTTCAGACGATAGATGGTACTGACGACATCCAGCCCGCCAAGCTTTTCGCTTGTTGTTTCGACGAGGTTCTTAACGTCATTCTCCACAGTGACATCGCCAATGACAACGATAGCTTTCCTTCCATTTTTCCTAACGTCTTCTGCGAGCAATTCTAGCGCGTTGATATTCTTTGGAACGTCGTTAAGGGCGATGTCATARCCATCCTCGGCAAGCTGGGAGACAATGGCTTTTCCAAGGGCTCCAGCTGACCCAGTGACAATAGCTATCCCTTTGGACTCAGATTTCATGAAAAGTGGAAGTGGAAGTTAATCGATAACCAGCTGGCGAGCCTTGATCGAACCTGAGCGCATTCGGCTCACGTGCGTGACACGCTGGCAAGTATTTTATTACTACATTTTGAAGATGATATATAGTTAACGGATAATCAGTCCAGATGGTCTGCAGTATCATTAGAAACTTGTGTGGTTGAGCCAGAGGATACACGCAGGAACACGACAGACTTCTCTTATTCACAGAGTGGCACTTATCTTCCGACATGAAATACGTCCCCTGTTGAAGACGGACGCAAAAAAGATTCGTGTTGCATGCATTGCTTGGCTGAAATTCGCTAGTGGGGATGGAGTTGTGTTTTCTACTACAGGATATCTGCCGCATGATTGGTCTGATTGTTTCCGAGGCGGGATCAACCGGAAAGCTTCTGCGAATCTGATCAACCAATYGAGGCTTTGCAGTAACGTCTTGATGTTGTATTACTATTCGTACATGAACTCACGCACTATTGAAACTGGTATCAACCACTCGTTGATTATCAATTCAAATTATCATTATTAATTAGCACCATCACYGTTTCCAAAAAATTCCTATTGTGGCGTGACGACGTGACATGCTGCTCGACCTTGGCGTCCTCTGAAGTGTTCTGGTACGGCTCAGACGAGGGCGAAGGGGCGAGGACGATGGTGCACTGCGAGGTACTGCGTCACGCGTCATGCGTCACGTGTTGGCTTGCGTGCCGTAGTGCAACCTCCACAGCAACCTGCAGCTGCGGCATGCATCTTGGCGACTTTCCTTTTGAGTTGCAACTCCAAGTGTTGCGACTATGTTCCCACCGGGTCTGGGCTTCTCTTTCCAGGGTACATTCATCTCTGCGAGATGCAGCCGATTATTCTCTCTACAGTCACATCGGCATCGAGCATTGCCATTGCCATTCGATCGACCACCATTGCCGTTCGTTCCACCAGATTTTTAGGACGCTAGCTACCAATGCGCAGAAAGCCTCAYTTGTGAGAGTCTTTGAGCTTGTAGCTGAAGTGTACACCCAGGAGCTGGAAATCATTGCTAGGATGCTGCCAAATATGCTTAACTTATATAAGTTGCGTATTTTATTGAAAAGATGGGAGAGTGTGATGTCAGGTGGGATTAACAAAGTGATCAGGTTCGTCTTTATACAGGCCATGATAATCGGCAAATATGATTATTGATCATCCATCTGGCCTGTACAGGGGTGATTATTTCCGACTCCGGATTCTATGCCTGGAGGAGAGACGGTGTCAGTTGGAGGATATCAAGGGAATCGTTGCCAGCCAGCCAGACCTACGACTCCTTGGATTCTACCGCCTCAGTAAAATCTATAAGCCACTTTTAACAATAGCCCAAAAAATCCATCGCGACTCATCCCGCCTTCACCCGTTGCCGACAATCTTTATGCTAGACTGTTATGAGGATAGAGTCRTTGAATTGCTGCCTTCTTATCAGCGACCTGGTGAAGCGCTTGAAGCATTTAGAGAAATCGATACATGTTTCGGCCTCAATTATACGTCCACCAATTATGTCCTCAAACTTGATCTCTTCGGAATATCTGATAAAAATATCGATCTGTTGAGAGAGGTGATGGAGGGGGTTGCGACTTGCTTGTCGAAGAACCTTGAAGATCTGAACGTCATTGTCCATCAGACGTCCCAACAAGTAAGCCACCAACATCTAAAATGTGGTCTGACGTTCATCACCTCTTACAGAATCTGTGGCAGTTTCCGGAATTCGTTAAACCCTTGGCGCTCTTTCCACACTTGAATACGGTGAATTTCAAATTTCGTTACGTCTTGGGAGCAACAGGGTTGCACGCGCTATCCACGGATCTCCGATTATACTTGGCGAATTCAGATCTGGGAACGTTGTGTCCCAAGCTACAAAACATCAACGTTTGGTGTAAATGGAATCATGATTCACGAAAGTTGGTACTTCATCGATCTCAATGGCTTCCCTGATGGACTAGGAGGATGAATATCGAGAGGGCTCACTTGATAGAAAAGAGATACCCGTTCAAATACCAATCTTGCGTATGGAAGCAGACTTCCCACCGCTAACGCATCGATCGACTACATTGCATATCTCAGAATGCATGGGAAAAAAATTCACCTGGCAAGGCACGCTGCCGTATGAAACAACTACACACGTCTGAGCCGTCTAACATGCACCTAGCAACTTATTGGGGGTCATGGGAGATCGGCCAACCTCATCGTCCTCGTTTTACAGCGGTTTGACCGTTACGAGGCCTGGCGAGACTTTCGATCATAGCACCTGGCCAAATCCTCCGACCCGCTGAATTTACCGACCAATACTATCTTCAAACTATCCTTCGTTGCGATGTTAACTCCTCCCTCGCCTCACTCCCGTCTCGCGGCTCCCGCCCCCACATATTGGCGGCTGTTTACTTATAACTTACCATCCACATCTAACTTTACACGTGCAAGGATATTGGATAGACGAAGCGTATCACGCAAGGGCGGAATATCGCTCCGATGGGCAGTGCGAACCGTGCGGGTCTGACGCCCGTTCTAAAATATCATGCAGCTACTGTCATGCAATTCTCGATTGCTGTACGAGCGCAGTTCCGACGTTCATGCACGTAAGAAGTGGTACAAGTATAGATTGATCCCTGCCGCAGTGCTTGATAAGTACAAAATTTCTCTGCTAAATATTTTATGTATTAATCAACGATGGGTAACGACAAAAATACACATTATATATCATTCCACAGAGCACATATTCATACCCGAGCCCACGTAGTCGGCGACTTTTGGCTTTGCCGGTCAAGCTAGTTTGAATGAGTATAATGGGCCACAACAACCGCGAAAACCATGTGAATCCTCCTTGATCTCTTTTTTCAGCGACAGTGGCGCCAACGTCGTACGTCATACATGGCAATTACAACGACGATCCAGACGATCAAAARGGTAAATAGCACCGCAATTGCTATGTAGGCTCAAAGCTTCGGATGACAGCTAAGGAGAGCCAGGGTTGATCTCAGCGACACTGATGCCAAATGCCTCCCAAAGTCGCAGAAAATTGAGATCGTATCAGGGGGCGCATACATTCTCACGTTGAATGTCGACGTCATAGCGTCGATCGTCCAATGTTTTCGGGGGGATATAAAGTTTGGGTTTGAAAATTTGAACACTTTGAATCAAGCAAACATTTTCGCTACGTTCTACTCTATCGACCCGCCGTTCATTCGAATCAAACATTACATTCTATCCAATGATACTGTGTCTACTACTCTTATTCACCCATTCATTCGCTTCCCTATCCATTCCTTTCACTGGCGCTGTTCCTTTAAAGCGCGATGCTGATTTGGGGACCGGTAAGTCGAGTCGCCTCTGCCAGGCAAGCTAAACCGACTCGCTGTAGATATCGAAATGCTAAACTTCGGCTTGACCATTGAATATCTCTTATCAGAAGCATACAGGCGTGGGCTCGCCACATATAGCAATGAAGATTTCGAAGATGCCGGATTCGGGTCCTTTACGCATGGGCGTCTGTCAGAAATTGCCGATCATGAAGACGCCCATGTTGAGATTCTCAAGGCTGCGGTCTCCGGTGCAGGGGCACAACCGGTGCCTAAATGCGAATATAATTTGTACGGACCCTGGAGCACTCTATCATTGAATGCGCGCTAACTGAGGTCTAGCCTTTATGACGGCCCAACATCACTTATTAAAACTGTTTCTGGACTTGAAGCGGTCACAACGGCGTGGTATTGCGGTTCTCAAGCATTCATTAAACGAAAGGTACGCGTAGCCAAGCTGCTTCTGTCGCTGCCTTATGTCGGAATGAAGGAATATTCCTCTGTTGCTGCGGCTATTTTACCAACAGAAGCGCGTCATAGTGCTTTCCTTGATGGACCAGTAAGCAAACGCAATCCATGGAGCACTAGCTTGGAGGTATACATACCCAACTCGTTCTGCCGTATTTCTGACCATGCGTCATTTAGACGCCGTTGACACAAAAGCATGCTTTTTCCGTTGTCTCTGGTTATATATCCAACTGCCCCGATTCATACCCCATTCAACTCGAGGCTTTCCCGCAGATAGATTTCGCCTCAAACCCTGTCCCAGGACAGAGCGTGCGCTTTCAAGTTCCGAGTGGAAGTCACGACACGGCAGGAAACCGTACATGGATCGCATTCTTAAACGGAGCGAGGATACGGTACGCCATGGTCCATCCGGTGAACAATTCATTTGAGGTTACGGTACCGGGTGGTCTCAAGGGAACTTCATTTGCGGTGTGGACTAAGGATGATAACAGGTTGACAGATGAGAATACCCTAGCTGGCCCAGCTTTGGTCACGTTCCCCTTTAATTCAAAAGGAGAGTCAGTGTAAAGAACATATGTACTATACTGTGACAAAGTAAAAATGCACTTCGTGTACAACAAGAAGACTGCTCTTCACTGTGAGTGTGATGTTCGTGGTCCGAGTCTCCCTATCTCAAAAAGAAGGCATTAAACGACGCGACTCTGTTCTTCCGGAGCTCTGATAACATGAGAAGTATTTACCAGGGGTTGAGTGATAAACGGCAGGTCAAATTCGACGCTAGCGCTATTGCARCGTGTGGATTATGCCGTATGGCTGACCAATTACTTGACTTCCGGTTGCCGGTCACGGTCACTTAACCTCATCTCACGCCCGTTACTAAACGGGGCAGCGCCCGCAATTCGGTTCAGCTTTCGAGAACACAATTTAAGCGGCTAGTCGGCCAGGTACAATCCCAATTTCCCCAGGCCAATATCCACTATCCTCAAACGATCACAATGGTAAGTCCAAAATGTTATACAGCATTTGATTGAATGTACGTGTGTCCACAGGGCAAGTACACTATGTGACAATCACATAATGCGGCCGTAACGAACAATATGTAAGTACCTCAAGGCCTCACAGGTACAAATCCGTTTTGGTCATCGTCGACGAGTAATTGCCGAGAGCCTCAGAGCGTCACCCATGCATATGCACGTTAGTCCGACAGTGGACTCCGATAAGTTAAAACGACATGTGCGGATTTCACTGGGTCATGCAGAATTCAATGATTTAATTCTCTACGTATACGTCGTTGGCGCCGACTACAAAGTACATGTTCCGCTTGCATCGCTTTTACATATAAAACTGACACTACCCTTCAGGGAACCTTTATTTCATTCCGAGACAGCTCAGAAAAAACATATTAAAGCTGGTTGGGTCCTGCATCATGGTGATTTATTGAATTATTCAAATTAATTGCATACATGCATGTCATTCCGTATCTGTCGGGAGCACAGAAATCATTGCCATCATGCAATCGAACGAAATGTTCTTGTGCGTCAGTCTCGTCTCGTGAGACGAAAGCAAAACTCTGACGAAAAAACCGTAGGTTGCGAAGAACACTAGGCCAAATTGAAATAGGTGTATGTGAAAGTGTGCGCGGCTTTGTGGAGCGTCTTGTTTTCATTCCAAATAAGGTGAATTTAGTGTCACGGATCTGTTGCGCAGACCTCTGATTGAGTTATCGCTAGATTATTCCCCAAAGTTATTCAAAGGCCTAACTTTTATTTCGGTCTGCAGCGCCTATTGAGGCTACTGAAGATTGATCAAGGACAACTTTGGGAGGGACTTGTTCGGGCAACATATCAATTGTATTCTAAATTATCTAAACAAGACTAGTGCGCTATGTCAGACAGGGATGATTCCATTGTCCATCTGTTCTATTACTGGCCTATGCGCAGATCTTTAGGTGCGGATGGCCATGGGAAACGGAGTTCCAGCTGAGCTAAAAACCGTGGAACACAGAAACAATTGACCCTGACTATATTTCTAATAAGTATAGATCAACACTCTAATCTTCCAAGCTCTTGGCGAATGTCCACTTGATTCCATCCTCTCGTCCATCGATAGGTGGTTCTAAATGTCAGGCCTCACTCCTGAGCAATATGTAACAACCGCAGAACACCTGTATGTGCATACCGTTCCCCTCGATCTCTCGATTCGTGAATTGCAATCTCAGATTGATAGCGAAGATGGTTTCATTGTCGGCCTGTGGTAAGCATTGATCATCTTGTTCATGATCCTCGCCGACAATACCTCATATCCTCAGTAATGTTATTCTATGATATAATGCTCACCTTCGCTGATGAGGTTGAGCTTATATGGTCACAAAAGTTTTCGCTCGTAACTGTACTTTGGCATATAGTATGTTTTTCCATCCTCTGGTTTGGTTTTACTCTGAGTATTAACTGCCATCCCTAGAACCGCTACGTCACTCCTTTAGGATACATTATCATTATCGTTTGTGCGTTTGCTAGTCTATTTTATTAATGTCGTTAATTTTTTCTATAGCATTCCATGACCCATGGAGCAAAAGTGTCTGTGATCGCTACATTCTCTTCCCTGAAGCTGTAAAGATAGTCACATCCTTTGCCATCGGGGGTAAGATTTTCTCTGCGTCATATTGATGTTATTTTCAATTAGACTTACTCCGACAGTCGTATTCATATTGCGACTATACGCAATATATCAGAGAAGCATGGTTGTCGTAACGTTAGGCTGTCTTCTCCTCACTGCGGAACTAGGTGTGAAGATCGTAAGTCAATCAATTACACGTGGTCTTCATTATTGACGCTTGTGTACGAATATGGTTAGTGGGCTTTCACTTCCGGTACTAGTCTGCTACTCCCACCAGGTTTAGTCAACTTTCTTTGATGACATCTTAAGGATTTAATTTTGATTCGCACTAGGACTTGTTGGCTGCATCTTGGTGGGAAAGACAAACCTGTCAGTGACTTATCTTTGATCAATGGAGCAGATCTGATCCATACGCTACATAGTCGCTTCGCTTGCACATGGATTGCGGAACTTGTATTTGGTATAGTCCCATCTTTATTCCAGATGCTAACCCAGTTCACTAGCTATACAACAGATTCAATCATTTTCATTGCCACACTTTACCAGGCACTGTTAAACAATTCGCGTACTTTTCACGAAATTTCACTTTTTGACTTGGTTGTGCGAGAAGGTACGCTATGCCGAAAAGCGTTCGGCAAGTTGATGCTGAGAATAGCAGGTGTAATATGCTTCGCAATCATCTTCGTTACAAATTTAGCTACTGTCTTATTGTTTATTGTAAGTCCACTTCCATTATATGCTGACACTTCTGACACATACTCTCTCTGCAGTTTTCACCCGTAAGTCCTTTGCTGGATTAACTAGAATTGATTGATCCGTAATTCAGGAGGATCTTAAAGCTATCAATGCAAGCTTCAGTACACTGTACGTTTCCCGTGCTAAACAGCGTAAAATTTTGCTTAATCATCGAATGCTAGTATCATGAGTTTAATGGTGTCGCGTCTAATTCTAAGCTTACGATCCGTCGTCCGGTCAACGTACGACCAAAATCATACGTTTGAACTTGAACCAAATGGACTGCAGTGTGTCGATGTACTGATGAACAGTAAGCGAAGTAGATTCTTTTCAGGGTGTTATGACTAACGTCTCTCGAAGACGAATCTATGGCCGGAGCTGCCTTATTCCTTGAACTACCATAAGCGTTGGGACCGAGCGCGGCCGCAGGTAGTATGGTTGTGCTATATTCCACGTAAGCTGCAAGCCGTATCCGAGCGCGTTGAGCATGTAAAACACTCAAAGTGTATAGTATACAAGTATACTGTACAAGTAATTTGGCGATACTAGCAGTTATGACATTGCAATCAAGGTCAATGTAAACATCCGAGGTGTCTGATAAATATGATCAAACTATGACCCAAATAAAACCTCAGAGAAAAATGTACTGATTGATGGCTTCATCGTAGGTGGTAAATATCGGCTATTGAAGATAGAATACCCAAATTTTGGGCAGATGACGTTGATGAACTTGGTACTCGAAACCTGCATTTCCTCACATGACGGGGAAATTTGATATCAAACCTCTAGATCAAGGCAAAGTCGAGTATTTCGTCGAAAAAAATGGGATCAATGATGTAAAAGCGCGGTCAACAAAGGCCGGGGGAGGCAAGGTCGTCCGCAGAACATGCAAGGACGACCACTTTACGGCGAAATGTCCTTCCAAAGATGTAAATTTGTGACAATCAAACGTGATCGATATCTAATCGGAAACATGAACTTCTATTGATGACATCACAAGACATATGGGTCATAGCACGCCCTCCAAACTTCCATTTCAATCATCAAATTTATGCTTCGAGGGAAGATTGTAGAAGGCGCTACCTTGCTTCTTGGCACAATAGTGCTGGGGAGATGAGCGCCGGGTTTACAGCATATGCTTCTTGGTACGCATTGGGTTTAGATTCTAAAGGCCCTTTTCGGAACTTGAATGCGGCTGTCCCGACACGAAACGTTTGTGATTGTCGGCTTTTGCAGGGTTGAGGTACGGAAGGAGAACATCTTGAATTAAGCGCGGGCCGATCCCGTGACGACAATGGGGTTCCTGGTGGAAGCATTCCGCCCAGCTACGCTCTAGTTGTTGCAACGTATAGTTTCGTCGATCATATCAGAAGTAAGGGTGAGAAAATAACTTCGCCTGAAGTCCAGGCAAACTGTTAGCCGATCTTTTTGAAGTCGTTCTCATTCTCCGAGGCGATAGATATTCTCTGGGAAAAATAAACATAATTGGTCTACATTATACTTCATGAAAAACGTGTTGCTACTCACTACTCACAGACCTTAGCGTGCAACGAACCTACAATGGCGGAAATCTAACACATGTAAAGCAACCGCAACGTCAATGTAAATATTCGAGGTGTCCGGTAAATATGGTCAAACTATGACCAAACAAAACCTCGGAATCTAGAAAAATATCTACCGATGACTTCATCGTAAGTGGCATCCTTGGTAAATATCGGCTTTGCTTTGAATATTGAAGATAGAATACCCAAATCTTGGGCAGATGACGTTGATGAACTTGGTACTCGATCCCTATATTTTCTCACATGACGGGAAAAATTGAAAGTAGAGCCTCTTTAGATCAAGGCAAAGTCGAGGATTTCGTCGATGAAAATGGGATCAGAACGACCGTAGAGTATGCCATAAATGACGAAGGGAAAAAAGTGAAGGTATGAAGCTCTACTATTCACGGCAAAACCCCCTTGATGATCATGTAGATTACTCGTCGTATCAGGCGCGTTCTGCAAAAATCCATAGTTGAACACGCTGTAGCTGAGCGTCAAAAATGGGCCAAGTTTGGACAGGAGAAGGGAAGTAAGCCGGGCCCAGATCGGGCTACAACTACGGTTGGAGAGGAAGTTACCCTAAAGCTGAGCGCAGGCAATAAAGTGCGTGTAATGGGTTTCCACTCCGTTTATAACTCTCATTTCTCTGCCCTACTCGCGCAACACATAGTCGCAAGAACCTGAGTCGAATCCAGAAGACAATGTAAAAGCGCGGTTAACAAAGGCTGGGGCAGGCAAGGTCGTTTGCAGAGTTTGCAAGGGCGACCACTTTACGGCGAAATGTCCTTACAAAGATAAACTTGCTGGGTTAGAGTCTTCAAGTGAGCATACATATACATTCCTCGACATTTTGTGATCTCATAATTTGATTGCATTTGTAGTTCTAGAAGACGAAGTCGGCGGCGCCAGCGATACTGCACCGCCTCCTCCTGGCCCTGCGCCAAGTACGACAGGGAAGTACGTCCCACCATCTATGCGTGCCGGGGCTTCTCGTGCGGGAGAATCTATGCGCGGTACTGGAAACCGGGAGGATCTGCCCACACTCCGCGTTACCAACATCTCAGAGGATACCCAGGAAAGCGACTTGCGTGAGCTATTTGGTGGGTTTGGTAGAGTTGCGAGAGTGTATGTCGGTAGAGATCGAGAGACGGGTGCTGGGAAGGGTTTTGCGTTTGTCAGCTTCGAAGAACGTGCCTCTGCCGAAAAGGCTCAAGAAAAGGTGAACGGAAAAGGTTACGATAATCTTATTTTGAGTGTACAGTGGAGTCGTGAGTTTTTCTTATTGCTCTATCTGTCATTTGTTGCTCATTGCCCCCAGAGCCTCGTCCAGGGCAATAGAACTTGTACTATGCATTACTAGGTGTGCGCTATTTTGCAAGCAAATGCAAATCATGATAACCTTGCCCGCGTCGAGGTTTTGTTGAATGATCCATTTGGAACCATAACTTAGTTACGGACTTCTCTGATTGACCTTCCCATTCAATCAAGAATTTACAAGATGTTCATAAGAGGGACTTTCAGATCCTTGGCTCTGCTACGCTGCTTTRTTGCGCTTCTGATAGGTTGCGGTAAAACCAGATAACAGGGTGATCCATGTTGATCATTTCAAAAGTACGCAGGGTTAGAGTTTACTTTCTCGGTCTCACATGAGATATAAAATTTGTGACAATCAAAGGTCAAAGGCATTCGGCGTGATCGATATCTAATCGGAAACATAGACTTCTAAAAGCGAAACGAACTCGCATTGATAAGATCAGCACGTCCTCCAAACTTCCATTTCAATCAAATTTATGCTTCGAAAGAAGGTTGTAGAAGGCGCCGCCTTGCTTCTTGGCAGCGCTGAGTTCAAGAGCGCTGGGGAGACGAGTGCCCTTCGGGTTAGTTACGGTACCCGCGCCCCAAGGCGATCCTGGGAACTCTATATCACTTGGAATGATATAGAATATTGATCAACACATACCACCATGAACTTCATCAGTGTTTGTCAACTCTTCGTTAGCGTGGCCGTAACCGAGAGGAACAAAGTTGATGCCATGGTGAACTAGTGTGGACAAAGCGTTGGACGCGGTCGCTTCCTGTCCACCGCCTAATGTGCCAGTCGACACAAAAACACCGGCGAATTTTCCTACGAGCCCCCCTGTTGCCCATAATCCACCGGTTGTGTCCCAGAAGGCCTGTCAATCAATCAGCATACACATATGACGGTCGGGCTGAATTTTGTATACCTTCCACTGTCCTGGAAAGTTACCATAACGTGTGGGAATACCAAATAGGTAGCCGTCGAAATTCGGGAGCTCTTTCGCTGAAATGATAGGATAATTGGGCTTCTCCGGTGCCCCCAATGCCTTTAAAACATCCGGAGAAAGGGTTTCTGGGATTCTGGAGGTATGGCGTTAATAACAACGATCTCAAAGAACGAACAACAAATATTTACTGGTAAATATCGGCCTTGCCACCGGCTGCGATGATTCCTTCCTGGACACTTTTTGCCACTGGAAAAAGAATATCAACACATAGGCAATACGACATCTTGAGTCAGACTCACGCAGGCCGACATGGCCATACATGGTATAGATAATGATAGCGATCCTGGGTGGTGACATTGTGGATGGGTTGCTGGAAGCAGTTGCAAGTGTGTGGAATAGGTATTGAGCGGTCGGGTCTGGCAATTCCAAGACCTGAATGGACCCGCCTTATAACCTCGAAAGAGCCCGAAATTATCCGACTTCATAATCTTGAAACTGACAACCTGCCAATGACTGATGGGAGTCTGAGAGAGTTACTCTCGCTTGGGGTGGTATGACAAAGAGCGTCCCGATTCTCTCTATCAGACCTTTTCCGCAACCCGTTTCATACTGCCCTATCCCGCTCCCGTTGCTTCAAGCTTCAAGAAGCAGTTTGACGTGGCTCAATATTACACCACGTTGTTTCGAAATCCTACCTTTCAGCAAGCCCATTCGAGTTGGCAAGCCTATCGCTCTCGGTAATACCAATTAGTCATCACTTAGTCAGTTTGTAGATGCAATAGCTCCTGTTAGTGATGCAATAGATAACTTTGACTAACATTAACTTACCCCTGACTAACCGAACTCCTTTCTTCTATCTGACAAACAATTCTTAGCCTGACTGACTAAAACGTTTTAAATAACTTGAAATACTGCACTAATGGTCTTAACTAACTGAGTGTCTCTCACCAGTCGCCACGCTGCCCTACCCCGCCCCTCTTGCTTAAGCACATTGACATTTACACTACGTCGCTTCGAACAAGTTAGTCATCTGCCGGTCCTAATGCTCCACATGGGCCTACATTTAGGCGAGTCAGGTCTGTCAAAAACCAGGCAAGGCCTTACGTGATGTCTCAAGCGCTCAGGCCTCGGTTGGGGCCCGCGCAGTGGGATGGGGCAATAGAGCGGAGACGCAGGTGCAGGTGCTGCCAGGAAAGGCAGAGCAGTGTGAGAGCCCCTCGTGGCCGGAGGTGACCGTAAGGCATACGTCGTCCGTTCTACCGTGTGAATTTATGAGGCATTCGCACGTTCTACTAGGGCAGAAACGTGCGTTGTGGAAGCTTGCATGATGTAAGGAAAGTTCGACGCGGAACCCCACACAGCTGGTTTCCCTCATTTTAACCTAGCGACGTGGGCTCACAAGCTATATAAACTTATCGCACTGAAGTTAAGTGCACTGATAAGATAAGAGACAGGGGCGTAGCATACGCCTATATATTTTTGAACGAATCCGACAGAAGGTGCTCCCTTGCGTCTTGGCAATTTGACTTCAAGAGCTGGGAAACCGAGCCCCAGAGCCGCCCACGGAAGATATGGTACTGGTGCCCTAACATGGCCGGTGTCATTCCCTCCGCTAACAGCATTCCAGCCATGCTTTCACTGGGCAGATGAGGATCGTTGTCTCCGTGTTCCGTTGACTTCGGAATCCTAACATTCTATTCGGGTTGTCTCGGATGATAACATGTCAGTTGACAGTCCTTCTGGATGGGACAACGGAAAAGGAAATGGTAAAAAAACAAACGGGGGAGCAAGCTCCCCCATAATGGAGGTCGACAACAAAGGATACAGTCTAGTGTTGCTACTGACTCAGTTCAGAGCGGGAGCCAAGCTCAAGCTTGCTCAAACGTCTGCCCGCACTCTGGAATGACAGCCAAAAGTGCCAGAGACAGTCTCGGAAGTATGGCCTCGTGTGGCTTCGTAATACTTTCCGAAGTAGAATTTGATCTGTATCTAGACTGAGTTGTGATCTAACTGAGAGCGGCTTATGCGTCGAGCTGAACTTGCTGTTAATTAACACCAGTATGGCTAGTTGAAGCAGCCATGAATGAAATTCAAGCCCAGCGTGCCTTTTGGAGCAGTGGTATGACCAGCGTTAGCCCTTCAAAACGAAGCACAGACAATCAACATATTTAGAAAACGTGGCCAAAACAGCGCTGCGTTTGAAGTGACCTTTGAATTGCCCCTTGATACAGTGAGCGCCGCTGGCAGGCCACCATGCATAGGCCTTGAATGTGGCGTGCAAGGACAAAGACACCGCATGCGTCCAGGGCCGAAATAATTATTGGTAAAATCAATGTGGCCTTCGCTGCTTTGAAAAAAATCCAGGGGAGAGGCGCATTCCAATGTATAAGATGACCATCCCTGCAAGAACAACCTAACCTGAACTGCACCGCTGTCGCCAAACATTCAATGAGCAAGTCTCGAAGGGTCACCCGCCGTAGCGGTCGACGACCCAAATCCCGACCCAGGTTATACGAGGATGACACTGCTGACGGATTCGTCCTCGTCGGCCCCTCCGCAACGGGGAAGGGAATACACAAACGTTGGAAGTACTCCGAGCCGTGTTTGAATATACGCCAGACGGCGTATCCGTTGACCCGCGAACCGACTTTCCGTGTCGGTGGCGCGTTTACCGGCAAGTTCAATCGCTCTCTTCCATCCATTGGAGCAAACCTGCAAGCAGAAAATGATACATCCGATAGGTTAGTCAACGACACATTTGTGGACCTGTTTCATGGCTCACCATTGTCTAGTAGTCCAACACCGCCGCTCGAGAATTCTTCAAGTACAACGAGCGATGATGATATGCCCAAGACACCGGAACAAAGCAGCCTTGCTCCACGGCACACAATCGTGCATCCAGACGAGTCAGATAGGGAAGGAGCTACGAGAGAGATGCTGAAAAGAGAGCAAGAAATAGAGGATACGTTCAAAACTCAATGGCAGAAGATGCTCAAGGAACGAAAGGCCGCAATGCGTACAATCAGGAGTTGGGTCCGAAAGGGCAAGCCTAGGTATGATACATCCGATACCGACGATGAAGGTATGGAGGATGAGGTCGGGGAGCCGACCGCCGACACGGCTCTGTCAACTATGAAGTCTGAAATGGATGAAAGGCCAAAGGAGGAAGCTGCAAAGGTGATGTTGCGCCGGCGTCCACTCGGACCTTGTGGCACAATCATTATTGAAGATCCGTACAAGCGCGGAGATCGTACTTCACCTCCTCCGGTGTATCCTGCGGAATGGGTGGCTAGGAGGCTCGCTGGGCGAGAATCTACGGAGAGCATTTGATACATGCTGTAGTACCTATGGTTACCCAATAGCTATCTGATATGACGACATACGTTCATTTCTTGACAATTAGCCTGAGGTAACCATGATCCTTCCGTTTTTCGTGAGATAAATCCGGTTAGCATGAGATCGCGCACGTTTTTAACCGCGGGCAGTGAAAGTGATTGAAAGGCAGCAATCGGCGAGGAGCTGCAGAAGACGGGCAACCTGACATAGAAGTGGCTGAGGTAAGTCTACAGTACTGTAGTAGTGACTACCTTGCGGTGAGTCACGGGCGCGTGACTCACCCCTCCCGACAAAAACTCTGATGCACAATTCGTTGCAAAAATCTGGAACCCACCCTTTCCCACTCCAGAGAGACTGCTGCCGGGGTCAACCCGGCACTCGTATGTAACCGAGTCTCATGGGCGTCAAATATTTTTCAGTTTACAATCGACGGGCCCTGTCCAGCGGCCGCCGAGCTAATCCAACGACCGACGCGTTTCCGAATGACAGCATATTCAAAAGTAACGTGTCCGGACTTACTAAACCTATAGGTCTCCGTTGGCTAATTGTTTAGCAGCTTACGATGTCGAAATCTGAGCAAGCTCGCCCACAGCTGCGACGGGGCCGCCGCTCGGCGCACGACAGCGGCACGTGGAGCGCCAAAGAAGTTAATAAAAGTCCCACGAAATATGCACCTTCGTCGAGCAAAGCTGCTATCTATTCTGCTTTGACAAGTGCCTAGTAATCATGACACAGCCCGGTCAAGCTTCCAGATTTGTACTTCCCTCTCAAGTTGGGAATTCTGAATATCCGAATTTCCTATGACAAGATGAAAAACTTTCTGCGACGACTATCCGACCATCTGCGTTACACGAAAGTTATGAATGCGGTGATTTCTGACTGTTACTTGTTGCATACAGGACACTTATATCTGTGCCAGCTGTCAGAAATCGTCGACCACAATGTCAACACCCAGAATAGCCATTATTATCTACTCCATGTACGGTCATATCACCAAGAGTGAGTCTGGCCCAAGTTGTCGTGTTGCGTATGATACTGATGTTCTCCTTTCAGTGGCTGAGAGCGTCAGGGCTGGCGTTATAGAAGCTGGCGGCCAGGCGAAGATATTTTAGTAAGTGTTTGACCGTTCGTTTTGTGCGATCAATATTAATATCGGACCTCCAGAGTCCAAGAAACTCTTGCTTCAGAGATTCTGACGTTACTCAAAGCACCCCCCAAACCCGACTATCCTGTCATGATGATGGAAAATCTCCCCGACTTTGATGGTTACTTGTTGGTTATACCCACTCGTCTCGGTAGTATGCCAGGACAATGGAAGGTACACAACGTTAAGCCACATCGTCATATATATACTGATTGATTGTCACAGGCTTTCTGGGATACAACCGGCGCACTATGGGCATCTGGGGCCCTCGCAGAAACGTTTGCCGGTGTTTTTGTGTCAACTTCCGTATTGGGCGGGGGCCAGGACATGACCGTGGCTAACACCATGTCCACCTTGGTTCACCACGGCATCAACTTCGTTCCGCTCAGCTACAAACATGCCCCTGAGCTTACGAATATTGACGAAGTCCGTGGTGGTATGTGTTGATCAATTTTGTAGTCATTCAGATTACCTACGCATTCTCAGGATCGCCTTGGGGTGCTGGTACCTTACGTACCCCTACTGGCACTCGAGACCCCAGTGCACTCGAGCTCAAGATTGCCAGGATGCAAGGCAAAGCCTTCTAAGAAATTCTTTCCAGGCATAAATTTGACTAGAATTGACTTGAAGCGTTGGTTAAATATAAATATGTATACATTGATAACTTTACGATGCGATTCCTGTATCCGAGTCAACAACACCGAGTGTTTGTTGCAGTATGGCGTGCCTAGGCCTGTTCATGCAATTTTGATCATCGACGAATAGCGTTATATCCGTGGCCTAGTCTGAAAGGACTCTGAAGGCTGATACGCAGACTTCCTGAAAGTTGTCGTCATTGTCACTACCCATCGGTGCAGCCTCTACTTGGACAATTGTTCCGCTATCGCTCGCCTGTCGTTTCCCTTTACTTTTGGCCCTGCAATCCCTGGTCCAATGACCACCATGCTTACAGCGAGTACAATAACCTCCCTTTTGCTTCCAGTGACAGTCATCAGTTGTGTGATTTGCCTTGCGGCATATTGCGCAGAGCTCTTCGTTCCTCTTGCGCTTGTTCGGGGGGTTTATTTGAGTGCCGTCTAGTTGGTCAACCTTCAAGTAGGCAGTACGACGGCGATATTCGGACATCAGTACCGAAATCACTTGAACCGTACTGATTTGTTTCCCATTTGGCATGCCAGGAACACCGAAGACGGTGATCGCAAAGTTGTACCATGATTCAGGTAGTGATGTGATAAGAAGATTATTGAAGAACTCGTCGTCGCGAAGATGCTGATCAACGTCTGATAATCTAAGACGCAGGGTCTGCATATCGACCAAGTGCTTCGCCATATCACTGTGTTCCCCCGCTCGGGTGATATAGAGTCTCCGTAATTCCATTGTGGATGTGCAGAGGGACAAGGGTGGCTCATGTACCTGACAGAGACTCTCCCAAATTTGCGCTGAAGTCAGGAGCTCTGTCCCAAGGATCCCCGGAATTCGGTGGAATTGACTCGAGCTGATGTTATTGAATATAATGCTGAACGCCGACTGATCTAATGCTTCCCATGTGGCATATTCGTCTGGCTCGCGTCGTCGGCTTGGTTTTTTCACCAGAGATAGCGGGTACTTGTGCAAGTCGTTTATGCTGAGTAGATGAAGAATACGTATCTTCCATGTCCTCCAGTTGTCGTCATTTAGAACGTCCTCATCTCTCAGCCGGATGTCAACGGGGACAATTAGGGGCAAGACCTCCCGTTCCATTTGCATCGTCCGAGTTGAGCCTTTTCGTCCGCTATTCTGTGCATGCTGCTGTTGTTTAGACCCGACACCCAGAGCATTGTCCGTTGGTGGACAGTCTGACATAGTTATTCCGATGCTAATACGCGCTTATGTAATCAATGTTCACCTGAGGAGCAGACCCTATCAGTACTACACCTCTCAAAGAGTGCTGGTAAGATGTAGAACACTCACAGGTGAGACGGAAGAAGTCTTTGGCCGATGTCTCAGTTTTGCCCCACTATAATTTAGCCAGATGACTAAGCGGCTTTACTTTCTACCTCACGATCCTTTGACTGTCGCCTTAGTCTTCGTATTATCAACGGATGCATTTACACCCCAGTGCACTTCACCCAGTGTGGGCGCCACCAAGTGAATCAGGGTGACTGACCACGCAGGCATCTCACTGCCTTCTTTGAGTTCAAGAATCTTGGTTTAGATTGGCCTAACTGGGAGTCGTAACCAACGGAAATACTGTTGTTGGAATCTGGTAGAACGTGTGAGAAACGGAAGAAACGAAAATATTTAAATTACATATAGTCAACTTTTTGCAATATTTTTTGGCAGGATGCCCATCTCAAAATTTGGACGAACGCGGAGTATGCCGATTCTCAAAGCCCAACTTTAGGGTGATATTGGACCACATGTAGGACTCAAGAAGACGTGTCCAATATGAACATACCGCAACTGTCTTCCCCCGAGAAAACGTGATTTATTTTGCGGACAATCATACTGCGAACGGCGTCTCATTGGGTAAGTTCGAGCGATACCTACTGCGATTGCGATCGGAAATAAAGCTTGATTGTCAGATTCTTCGCTTCCCCATCGGCCCCGAATCTTGCTACTCAACGCGGCTTTAATTTTGAAGGCATTGGATTGGATACTTCATCGCAGCAAGGGTCGTTCAAAGTTTGCTTTACCTTCATTCTGCGAATGCATTGTTATTCAAGCCGCCACGTTATCTACCCTCCAAGCTTCTGGCTATTTCTTTTAATTTCTTCGTCTCTCGTAAGATGTAACGTGCATATGCCAAGTCCAGACGATGTATTGACCGTGGTGTACTATATACAAATGTACAACAATATCCGATGCGTAGAATATAATGATGAAACCCAGGAACGATGCTAAGCACTTTTTTCGTCTTTGGCTTGACCCTTCTCTATGTCTACCTCATCTTGCCAATGCACTCCAGGTAGGCTTGTACCTGACCATCGCCTCCGCGGGTTTTTCTTTGCGCCGTCCGTCTTTTGCTTCCCCCCTTTCTTGGGTGTCGAACTGCCTGCATTCTGGATCTCGGCGTCCACCCCCAACCACCGCCTCCAAGAGTGTGCGGCTACTATGAGAAGCTGTTTTGTAGCAGAAACTTTCCAGAATCCAATGATCCAACTCATCAGACATGAGCTGGCCACACAGCCGACGAGGAGCATGATTGGGAATACGCGGTAGAGGAACATGATGAAGATGAGGATCATCACGCCGAGGAAGAAGGTGGCGGTGCCTATGAGTTGCAGGGATTCGCAAGTCTTGAGGAAGCGGTGGAAGTCGGGGAGCTGGAGGGCTTGTGCAGTTTCGGGCAGGCCGAGAGACGGTACAGGACTGATTGGGGTGGCTGGGATTTGTGTTTCTTTTGAGAAATGCGGTTGGGGTTTGAGATCGAGGAGAATCTCATTGTTTTCTTCATGATTGGACTCGTTGTCGATCCTTGAACCTGTGGAAGGATCGGATGATGGGATGGCTGGATGGCTCTGACCTTCCAAAGCATTGGTGGCTACGTGGGACGCTGGTATATCCTCGTCATCCGATTCATTTGCGGAACCGATTACGGCTTCAGTGTTCGCTTCCCGTATGCGTTGTAGTTTTTCCCTCCGCCTTTCCTCTTTYAAGTGGGCCTGCACCGGCAGCCGTTTGGCATACTTCAGTGCCAAGGCAGCACCTCTACCAGCGATGATGATGACGCCAGCGTGGACTGCCATCCCGGCAAGAGCAAAGAACATTCCAACTTCATATTGAATCATGGGATACGCCTGTCTAGTAGACAGGATGTTGTGAGCGAGAGTTAGGAAGCCGATGATCAAGTTTGCGGTAAACGTGGACTGAAAAGGTGGTATGTAAGATGGACTGGCGATTGGAGTAAGAAATGAACTGACAATGATGACGAGCGTGGTGAATTGTTGGCCGAGGGCATCATACTCTGCGGCCTCTAGTGTTATCCTTTTATCGCTGCTGTCTCCGATGGTGACGTGTGATGATGCCCCTAGGATACAGCTACAGGGTTACTAAAAGAGAACATTGATGGCTCAGAGATCTTACAAAATCCACTGCTGTATCTTGTGACGACCGGACGGCTAGCTTCAGTGGCGGCAGGAGGCGTTGAATCAGCGTTCAGCATTTTAGATATTTTGTCGAGTTCAACAATAATAGTGCGTTGGAATTCCACGTTGCTGTCCGCGACTTTGCTGTTGTTCGGAAGATCATTGGTTGAGATCTCCAGTGGCGGCAGTTGTCGCTTCCTTGATGAAGTACTGGTAAAACTCTCCGAGTGAGATGCCGCAGAAGGAGAAGCTACCATGCGGGTGATGTCGAGGTCGCTCTCCAGAATAGCTCGGGGGCGGAATTGACAGACGCTGGGGAATTAGGTACTCCCGCAAAGAAAACGTGAGTATATATAGTATATGTACTAGCCTCCAGACTTTCCCTTTTTGTCATAAGCGAATGTTCGATTGGAAGCAAAGCACGCTATCCTTGTTTACTTATTGTTTCCCCCATGGCAGTTTGTGGGTCCCAGTGGTTACACGTTGTTGTGAAAAGCGGGGGATTTATTGGGCAAGTTGCAGGCAGAGTACAACAGTTAATTCAACGTTGAATTCCGAATACGGTTCYTCGATTATGTGTGATGGAAACCGCTAAAAACCATTTTCTTTATCGGTAGGAGCAATCAGGGCCGTAATAATCGTGGAAAGCGGGTGAGGAACTTCCAACCCGGTAGCTTTACCGGGCATCCAGCATCATGTCGGTGAGTCAGGTGTTCAGCTTCGGTGATATCCGGGCCGGAAGCACTTTCCTCATTTAGAATTGACGCTTCGGCACCGAAGGCTCGAGGCTGACAGAGATCGAGGCATTCGGGTTGTTCAAGTTGCGCACAACCACGGAAGTCTGATTCATGGAGGAGGAACAGCGTGGACCTCCCCCGATATACCAGCCCACACGTTCGGCCATCAGTGATAGAGAATTTCCTCCACAACCCAATTCACGATCGGGTCCTAGAGGTAGACAGTCTGGCGCTGGACCGTCTGGACAAGATCTCAGAGGAGAAAACCGTAGAGAGGAGGGCGGCGCGAAAGGGAGAAGAATGGGCCGAGGAACACAAGAGGGATCGCCACACCATGGAGAAAAAGGATTTTCCCGACGCGGCGCACCTCCTGGAGAAGATAAGCGTGCCACGGGTTCCCATGGTACTACCCAGAGAAAAGCAGATGTGCAAGAACGGTCACAAACCCCTGTCGAAGTTCGTCATTCAGAAAGCAGGACGTTCAAGAGAGGCCCGCGCGCCTCTGTTGCTGGAAGAAGCCAGGACGAAGTTACGTCAGGTTCTTCTGGACTACCGGGAGCTTCATCGGGCAATGCGGAGGCTGAACAAGGCAAAGTCCCTCCTTCCACTTCGAAGCCCCCTCGTCGTGGTCGTGCCCCCAAGTTCAATCCTGGGCTGACGGTACCGGCGCCTTCTACACCAGAAGAGACGTCGACATCTCATTCTCATGCCTCGTTACCATCTAGCGAATCTAAGTCGCCTCAAACTACGCGGAAGCACAGGCCACGGCCGGCACCTTCGCGACCTCTCCCTGATGATCTCACATCTACACTCACTAGGGCTTTGAGCACGCGCCCATATCCGGACTGTTCTATCTGTTTTTCTGCCATCCATCCGCCACAGCAAACTTGGTCATGTTCACCATCGATACCCCAGGTACTCCCGGCATCCGGTGACGGGAGTACGAGTATACCACAGTATTGTTGGACGACTTTCCATCTCAAATGTATCAAGAGTTGGGCGGAGAAGAGCGTCAAAGACTTAGAAGCAGCCTGGCGAAACCGCGGTGAGATGGACAAAAAGGGAGAATGGAGATGTCCTGGATGCCAGGCGAAGAGAGAAATCGTACCTACTGGCTATCGGTGCGTATCGCCTCGCTTCGTCGGACGAAATTATAACTTTGTCACCAGATGTTTCTGTAACTCTACCCCAGATCCTAAACCATCGCGTTTAGCTACCCCGCATTCTTGCGGGAATTCATGTTCACGTACTCGGGAAACGGGATGCGGACATGCTTGTCCACTTATTTGTCATCCAGGACCCTGTCCGCCGTGTCAGGTTACGCTACAGTTACCTTGCCCATGCCCCAGACACCAAGTCGTTGTGTTCCGGTGTGGAGATGACAGCGTGTCCGGAAAGCGAAAGATCAAAGAAGATCCCACTTTCCGAGAACAAGTCGTATCGTGCGGCAATGTATGCGGCAGGGTGTTGGACTGCGGCAAGCATTCTTGCGAGAGGACGTGCCATACCGGGGCATGTAATGCTTGCGAGTTGATGGAAGATGTGAAATGCTATTGCGGGCGTTCAAGTAAAGATGTTAGATGCGGAGAGGGAGAAGATATTTCTTGCTCCATTCGTAATGTTACAGGAAGCAACGTCGACAGTTGGATCGGAAGATTCCAGTGTGAGCATACATGCGATAGGTGAGTTTCATTGTTCTTTATCTTTCACCTTCCGCCTTTCACAACATACCTCCATTGTAACGTCGAATCTCTGACTGTTGAGCCCCTATCACACAGGTCATTTGATTGCGGGATTCACCGTTGTCAAAAAATTTGTCATCCACCGTCTCCCGAGCCAGCCACCTGTCCATTTTCACCGAGTAAGGTCACGCATTGTCCTTGCGGCAAATACGCCATTGCGCCGCCAGACGATGGCTCAACTGGGAAATTCGCCTTCCCATCTCGTCAAGATTGTTCTGCGCCAGTTCCAACCTGCAATTCCATCTGCGGCAAAATCCACACACTATGCGGACATGAATGCTCCGCCAAGTGCCACTTGGGATCTTGTCCCCCATGTAGTGTTCCCGTGACGAGGCCATGTCGATGCGGTCTTACGACGCGGGAGATCAAGTGTGCCGATTTTATCACTGAAGAAGGTGAGAAGGAGTTGTTGTGCGATCGGCCCTGTACAGTTCTTCGCGCGTGCGGCAAGCACGAATGTAGGCGGCTCTGCTGCCCGCTTGCTTCACTCGCGTTTGCAAAAGGGAAAAAAGCTCGAGCACCGAATGCGGATACGCATTCGGCTGGAATTGGAGAAGAAGAAGGCGGATTGCACGAGTGCGATCTTCCTTGCGGGAAGATGCTGACTTGCGGCAATCATACGTGCGATAAGAGGGATCACAGAGGTCCATGTCCATCGTGCTTAAGGAGTACGTTTGAGGAGGTAAGCTCCTATCGACCTACCGAATAGATGGTATTGAGATTCTCTGCAGGTGTTTTGTCCTTGCGGCCGAACAGTACTTGAACCGCCGGTACGCTGTGGAACCAAGATCGATTGTCGCTATCAATGTCCACGTGTTCCGTCCTGTGGACATCCCTCAATGTCGCACACGTGCCACGAGGAACCGCCTTCGTGTCCTCCGTGCGCGTATCTCACGACGAAGCAATGCGCATGTGGGAAGAAGGAGATGGGGAATGTGAAATGCTCGCTGGAACGTGAAAAGGTGTCGTGTGCTACTACTTGCGGAAGGTTAGTTCATTGAGTGTCGGCCCTTGTGGATGCTTAAAAATAAACGTACTACCAGGTTGTTGGGCTGTGGATTTCATCGTTGTCAGAAATTGTGTCATGCAGGCGATTGTGGGGCATGCACAGTTCAGTGCGGTAAAGATCGCAAGTTATGGTATGTCAATTTCTGCCTACGCCGTTCTTCTGCTCACGTATTTGTGAAGTCTGCCAGCTCACCATCCATGTACACGACCTTGCCATGCACCTTCTGCCTGTCCTGAAGATGAGCCGTGCGAGGCATTGGTTGCGGTATCATGTCCCTGCGGGCGTCTTAAACAGTCTTTGCTATGCGGGCGTTGCTTCTCGAGTCCATCCGGTGCCGCCTCATCTTACACGCTGAAGTGCAATACTCAGTGCGAAGTTGCTAAGCGAAATGCTCGTCTTGCGGAAGCACTAGGCATTAGTGAGGACTCGAGGGAAAGGGCGAGTAGACTGATGGCCGGTGGTCCGATTGTATATCCTGATGAGGTCGTTGCGTTTGCGAGGGAGGATCCGAAGTTTGTGTTGTTGGTGGAAAAGACATTTTTGGAGTATGCCAATGCTCCGCTTTCACAAGCGTGTTCTGACAGTAATTCTGTTCAGGTTCATCGCATCCAATAAGAGGTCTCAAGTCCTGCCTCACATGCCCCAGGAGAAGCGCAAGTTTGTATATAGTGTTCGTATCCGGTTCGGTATTCGTCGTCGATATCATCTTAGACTTTTCTAGCTCGCAGGGTTATACAGACTGGATGCGCAAATGGTAGACCAAGAGCCCCTGCGGAGCATTCAAGTCGTTCGCCGACTCGACTCACGTGTCCCAGTCCCTCTTCTTTCGTCGTCTGTTGCATCTACGCCGCCGAATCTAGGTAAATCGGGGCCAAGTGCAGGTTCAAGCTCTGCTTGGTCGAAGCCCGCATCTCCTGCTCCTCTTCCTCCCATGGCAGGTGCTCGTGGTTGGGGCCCAATCGTGAATCCCAGGAGCAATATAGCTGCATCTTCCGTGACGTCTGGCACTGCTGGGTCAGGCGCACCTTCTCGGGCAATAACACCGGATGTCGGTGTTGGGCCGAGAAAACCAGCTGTGATAAAGATGCCTGAGGAGAATGTAGATGTACCAGATAATTGGGAAGACGATGTTTAATTAGGTTAGACAGATATTCATCRCACACAGGATCTGGGCCTGTGGTCTTGTGTGTTGCTGAGACTGAAGAGCTGGTGTAGATYACTCGTGTCTTTTTTGATGTGATAGATGACGAGCCCAGACACTCCCACCTTCATGTCGCCCTCCCGGTTCCGTCCTGACTCCCACCTCCTTCATCAGGTTGCGGGTCATGTCTCGATCCAAAGTCCTTCCTTGTCTCCGTCCTTCTTCCTCTCCTTCCCCGCTACAGTCACATCAGCATGCACGAACGCAAGCACCAGTCAGACACAGTTGACAGGGGCACGTCCACCATCTCCACAAACTGGAAGATTATGTGCGTGGCCGACATCTGTCACTCTTTGCCTGTCGCAACTCTACCTTTCTGTTTGCGCCTTCCCCCGGACCTCACCCAACATGCCACCCGCTGTCCGGCAATCGTTAAAATCCTGCCTCCGCCAAGATTATCGCTTTCGGGGAACCCGTGTCCCCGTGTCCTTTGCTGCTTATCTCACCGATTCTTGCCGCATAGTGGCCACGGCTTGCGCCTCTCGTGTTTTCCATCCCGCTCACGTTCCTGCTCCATCTCCCTGGCTCAACTAGATATAAGTTGCGTGCGCTGCGGCCTGCTGTGTCTTAGGCAAGTAACTTATGCATGAGCGTGTCTCACTTAACCAAGTCATCTGAGTGTAAAGCCGGAGCTTGCCATGGAGAACCCCAAGCTCAAATAAAATATTTCATCAGGACATCATATCAGGAACGGTTATAACTACAGGAGCTGACAACATATCCGCTTATCGACGCCTCTAGATCGGTTATCTAGGCTCATGTTGTCGATGTAGATGGTGCTCTATGTAACTGCGGTTCAAAGAACAAACAACGCAAGGCTCAAGCATTAAGCATTAACGGTGGTAACGTTCATAGCGGTAGCAGCGACACTGAACGGTAGTGCGAGTTGAAGTAGAAACGGGAACGGGAACGGGGGATGTTGACTAAGGGGCGCGAACCAGTTATACATGCGGCCATGAAGTCATTCCGTATACATTAAGGTGATGTGAACCCAACYAATTGCAATTAAGCGGCCTCTGATGCGCCGCTCGTCGGTCAAGTCTCCTCYCCGCGTTTTTTTTGAGTCGGCTCATGGGTTATTGCGAAGAAGAGCTCAAGATGTCAGGCAAAATTTCGGCGATGTTAGGAACCTTCATGATGCGTACGCACAAAGAAAACATAGCTTTTATTACATGGATCAGGGAGTACGCAAATGTGCAAGGCGAGATGAGAAGAACTACTGATCAGATCTATTTTTCCTCAATTTTCGGGTTCCAGGTACTGCCAGTAGCGGTACAATAAGAGGTGATTGTAGATGTCTGCACTACCTTCTTCCGTCTGGCATGAAGAAGYGTTTGCCGATCAAGGATGTGCTTTTTCGAGTTGCAGTATGTGGCTGAAATCCAGAGCCTCTAGCACTATGCTCGTGCCATCGTATCTAGCTCTGGAAATGAGCTCCTTGAAGAGCTCATTCAAGTCGGCGTCTTATTTCGTCAGAAGATTATTGAAACCGAGAGCCAAGCAACGTTGACGAACCTTGAACCTGGGAGCCAAGTTAATTGTTTCCCATACCGTGAGCACGTCGATGTTCTTATCGTTCTGCTTGATCTCTGGAAATATTGATCCTGGATGGCCAAAACTATGTGTGGAGTATTTGTAGATGGGGATGGCGCCCCCACAACCTAATATCAGACGCACATCACAGGCCATAGTTCTATCCGAGTCCAAACTTCTTGCTAGTTCGTGCGCATATCAACTTCACGAATACTCACATATATTGAAYAATGGGATGCTAGGATGGGTAACAAAGTAAGTATGGGTGAGGAAACGACAGAATAGATGCATATATGGCATATGAATGAATATCTGACCGCCTAATCCACTTTCTTCACTTCCGCCGACTCAGGCTTCCGTTTCTGAAGCACTTCAATCCATTTCTTGGGGATCCAGCCTTCCCGCCCGTCTCTTGTTCGTCCCTTCCACCACTCTCCATCTACCTCTAACCGTGGATCCACCTCCATGCCCGTCTTCGGATCTAGCTTCCCTGTGATTGCCACTATTTCGTTCTCTTTGAGCGACAGCTCGTTCGGGTTTGACGCTGAGAAAGGATACAATGCCCGCGCGAACGTGAGAGATGATGGATCGAGCGGGGGTAGCTGCCCTGGTAGGACGCCACCATTTGCAGCAGCTTGGGCCTGGGCACGTTGTTTCAGCAATCTGACAAGTTTCGACATCGCATACGGTATGCCGAATATGGCAAGAAGGAATATATACAACGGTTTTTTGCTCGTTTTTGTTTGTTGCGGTGGTCCGGGTGGTCCCTGAACCGGCCGGCCGTTTATGAAGTCACGGAATTCATGCTGTAACCCGTGCGCGGTGGGAGCGCCAGTAATCGTACATCGGCCTGCTATGAGATCCCTGATCCACCGGACAAGTCCGAAGAGCCCCAAAACGCTGCCTAGCGCATTTCTCAGCTGTCCAAACTGATCGATCACCCCGACCATTGCGAAGAACGAGGAATGTGTAGCCATGAAAGTAGATTCAAGCATTTGCGCTACACCTCCAAACGTTTGGACAATGGAATGGAGTAGCTGGAATGTGTGTTGAGTTGTTGCTTCGAGCGTTTGAGTGAGGGTAGGAACGGGGTTGCCGTGCGCATCCAATTGCACATTTCCATAAGGCATACCATTCATGCCCATCCCCATCCCCATGCCCGTACCATAGCCGCCATATCCGCCGTAACCCATTCCACCATAGGTTCCGACGCCACCGTAGCCGCCATAGCCACCCATTCCGTATGATCCCATCCCGCCATACCCTCCATAAGATCCATAACCGCCAAGTCGTGAATATGGCGAAACACCATAGGATGAGTAAGGATTAGTTAAAGCTGTGGATGTTGAAGGCGAAAAAAATGAAGCAGGACGGTCAGGAACAGTTGGAAGGCTCGAAGATGACGTTGGAAAGCTAGCGGGAGAGGCTGTGGTCGGCAGTGACGGTGCGGAAGTCGCGGCCGTTGTTGTTGTGGCCGTTGTGGGAAATGAAGAGCTCGTTATTGATTGTGACGAGCTCACGACATCTACACCACCATTTCTTTCCCAAGGTTTCGGTGGAGAGACCATCGCTGGTGACCAGTCCTTCTTCAGTGGAGGCTGACAAAGAGTGATGTGTCACGCATGTCACGGACCGGCTAACTGCTTTCCCGTCTTTTCTCCTAATTCGATGCACTATGGGTGCAGTCCTCGAAACATTGCTCGAAACAACAACAAGAATTGCGTAAGCTGAGTAAAGTGCGCAGCTACTGCTATTTCATTCCCAGGTTATAAAATTGCATAACTCACGTTCCCACTTTATCATCGAATATCTACTATCTATGAAGGACAATGKTCAGGTTCATTTTTCCAAAAATAACAGGAGCAGATGAAGCAAGGGCGAGATAGCAAACACTATCCGTCATCTACCACAATTCCACAAATTACGATCAACGGGTGCAATCAGTCACTGTCAGTGGGCCTCCACCAATGAGGCTCATCAGTACCTTGCTCATTAATCTGCGGCATGTTATCGATGGTATAGCATATCGCCACACGTCCCGGTTTGTGGCGACCTGCGGCGTAGCGACTATTGGTTGACGGAACCGAGGTAGACGTCTGTGAATGCTAATGGACAGGCACAATAATCGGCACAATAATCGGCCTCAAGCGTGAGATATAGTAACAGCATAGAAACTGTCAGCCATCGCCGTCCTGACATTGGCATTAGACTATGTGGAGTGAATAACGCCGTCGCACCTGTAAACCTGTCAGGGGTTGCGGGAGAACTGAAACGCTTGCTGGAAGAAGTGATAGACTTTCTGCATGTCATCCAACGCGAAGGACTACATGCGTCGGTGGCGCATCTGCACGCACCATGCGGTCAGAAAGTCGGGAGACAGCTCCACGTGATCGCCGTTGGGATTGAATGTCGAATAATAGCCAAACTTCAGGCTTCGCGGCAAGTAGTCGCATCAATCAAAACGTCACTGGAGAAGGAAGTACCTGAGGGCAAGGGATAGAGTGCCGTGGATTACAGCCAAGACCTCTGCGACTTCAAGTTCCACTAAGGTGGAATCGGCGGTGTCCGGTCTGAACGGACAGATCAATCGATTCCTAGTGTACAGAAAACTTTGACTTCGGAGAACATCTATAAAACGTTGAAAAACCTCTAAAGAGTGTAACATTGAGGTTGGAATACCCCCAAGTATTGTTGTTGAACCTTTGGACTCGGACGCAAGAAGTTAGAACATTGACACGTGCGAAACCGGATCAACCAGTCACCAGCGTGGAAAAAGTAATTACAACTATTGGTCCTGGCGGTACTCACACCGTATGTCAAGCTTGTCTCAAGGAG
Organism: Amanita brunnescens Koide BX004; assembly: GCA_001691785.3. NCBI lineage: Eukaryota > Fungi > Basidiomycota > Agaricomycetes > Agaricales > Amanitaceae > Amanita > Amanita brunnescens. The sequence continues at coordinate 14,507 of JNHV02000082.1, read as the reverse complement.
GAACATGACTGGCAGACAGTTGACAGTTTCCGGTGCAAGTGCATCAACGTGCAGTAATCGCGGCACATGTTCGACTACTTACAATCAAGCCCCAGTACCTCCGGGGGCTTTGTTGCTCAACTTCAACGGCGCCCGCTGCATGAAACAGAGTGCAACAGTTTGCAACAGTGACCCCAGTTGATTGATGGATGTCACGATATTCCGAGATCCCCCTGATCTACATACAAGTACCGCGTGCTAACGTGTGCTAACCCTCTCGCAGCCGTTTGCATATGAACCTATATGGACCTGGGAGACCGCAAAGCCATACACTAACATAATAAGGTTAGTCTAGGAAATGGCTCTTCATAGGAATGTTCTTTCAGACGGCTTGTCAACCATCAATAGAATAGCGTGGAAGCCATGGTTTCACGCGAATCGACTCCACACACTAGCTGATCACGGTAATTCCGGGATGGAATGATATAGACCAGCATGGAAGTGTGGAGACGAAACGTCGAATTTTGTGCGATGTAAAACTGACGCGATGTTAAAACTTCTAAACGTCGCTGGTAATCATTGTATTCAACTGAATTGGGATGAGGGAGGAGCTAACCAATACTTTACATTATGATTATGAACGCATGGTTCCAGCTTCTTGATAGAGGAACGGGGTTTGAAAACAGAATACAGTTTCATTGCAAGCTCTTCGACAATCARAAAAGCAAATAAGCAAAAACACAACCCAAGGGCCTGACAACTAAATTGCAAATACGATATGACAAAGGGGAAAAGAAAGCGCAGCAAATTTGACCCAGATGCATAACAAATCGCAGCGTGATTGATCATCACTGAGCGATACACATCAAGCTCCCAACAAACGTTAAAATCTGACAAATACGAGCATCAGCAATGATACAACGATGAGAGTCTGAGACTGACAAGACGTGGTCGCACATCTACAATATCTTCTGGTACCAGGAATATCAGAGCATTCATCTTTCTCGCAATTGATATGGCAAGCTTGGCTGCATACTCCATCAGCGCCCATCTCGAACCTGATGTCCGGTGCCAAACTCACCATTCTGTCTGCGTTCTTCGTAATCTCCATTCTCAGAGACGTTAATCACCAACGACGGATCCACAATCCCCGGATGAATGGCATCTTCTAAATCCAAAAGGAACARCCCGGTAGTGATCAAGGGATCCTTAAACGATCGTATTGTCCTAACATTAGGCTTCGCCTTTTGGACCGTCGCGTTTGCCCACTTGAGCATCTCAGTATCTGTCATTGGACGACCGCTCTTGGACAATGATGACAAGGTCTTGACAATGCTRAGCCTCATTAGCTGCCAAACAAGACCGAGCACTAGCGTCTTGTTCTTGTCGACAATATCGGCGCCTTGAATACCGACCATATGCATACCGTTTTGTTTGGCGAGATCGACCGCRTAGTTGGTGTTCTCGACGCATTTGAATCGAGAAAGCGTAGGCTGATTAGGGGTGACGCCAATATCGACGTCTTCTTCCCCTTCTTCGCTATAGGAAATGGGCTTAACACCGCCTTCCTTTGGCTTCGATACTCGGCGCCATACGACACTGCCAGGGAGAACCTTGTCGAACGCTTGCAAAATAATCAAACCATCCTTGATGTTCTCAAAGAGGTTATACACGCCAGGTTCGACGTCCAGCGAGTTGAGCCACAGGGTGAAAACACGCGCTTCGCGTTCGCCTTCCGCATCAAAGTCTTCAACGGCACCGTAATCTTTGGCTTCTTGCTCGTCAAGGGGCTCGAGACCCGGGTGCGTATTGAATAGGTTGGCAACAAACGCAAGGTTCAGGCGCGGATTGCCAGACAGGAGGGACGACGCAGTCAAATACTTGCGACAACCGATGTTGGCCGCGTTTTGAAGTACCTGTGTGCTAAGATCAGCGCGCCGCCAATACAATACGCTGATACTGTTCTCACCTGTTCTGCACGTGTACGAAGATCCTTAGTCCGCAAGGGCGCATCGGAGCACTGGTCCGGTTTCAACTGATGTAAAAGGACCGTATAGTTCTCTCCATCACAGACATCACGGCTGAAGTTGTTCACTCTATATGGGTCCTATCAGCAGATAATCATTATGAATATGACACCACCTTTACATACCGTCTTTTCCACCCAGCGGCTTTAAGGTGATAGTTGAACCATCGAAGCAGAATTTGATCGGGCGTAAGCCTCAACAAGTCTTCCACCGTCTCCCCCTCTTCGCACAGCCTGTAGAGTTCAGGGTGAAGCTTAATATCAACCTGAGCCAATAGCCCCCTTCTGATTATCTGCCAAATCAGCCCGAGAATAAGGTGCTCCCTTCCTTCAGCGATATCCGAAGAGCCAATATTGACGACTGAGCATCCGATAGCCTTCGAAGACGTAATGACAATGTTGTTATTTTCCGTGATCTGGAATGCATTGAGGGGTTTCCGCGGTTGAGACTTGTTCAGAACACGCATATCGATCGTATCAGGGACTGAATCATTAATGAGTTTACACATAATCAGCCCATCCTTGCATTCATCGAACAACTGCATTGTATTGGTGGGGATAGGGTACCGGGTCGCAAGATCGGGGTCGTTCTCGATGACCTAAAAAATGGCGCGAGGCAGCAACCAATGAGAAGGGGCGCAGAGACCAAATCATTGAGAATTGAAAAACTGAAAGCTGAAACAAGACATACCCCATTGATATGATTCGTAAACTCCCGACGCTCGTCCTCGTTGATCGTATGGCTTACGTTCGCATTCGATCCTTGTACCGTCACCTTTCCAGCCTTTTTCGTAATCGTTTTTTCCTGCGACTTGAGTTTCACATTGAGCTAGGTACACCGATGCATCCCGGACGGGAGCGAATGCGAGGGAAAAGGATAGACATCAGCACCCGATATGGAATCACGCAAGTCAGCGATATACCTCTACCCAATCTTCCAACTCGACTTTCCCACTGGCATCGACACTGACGTGCTTCAGGGTCTCGCGGACTACATCATAGGATTCCCCTTGGGACTGTAAGACTTGCAGGACAGAAGATTTGTCGACCCGCCCAGGGCTGTCGGTACTTATGGCACTAGATTATCCCGTAAAATTGTATTCTGATGAAACGTCAAGACGGCAGTCTCTACTTACTTGAACCGGTTGATCAGATCAAACATTTCATCGCGGGATACCTGTGGATATTTCCTCTGTAGTCGTAGAGCGTCCATGGCGGCGCAGGGTTCAGATGGATGAGAGAAAGAGTCTAGGACAAAATGAATGGAGTCGGAACGCTCCGATCGGCATTGATGCCATATATATGTCGCTGTGGCAGTGCTCGACAAGCTCCGTAGTCCGCAGACCGTAGACTGCGCCGCGGCTTAACAATTCAGTTCTGGACAATTTTAAAATTCTGTTACTTAATAATTCGTTTACAATTCTAGTAGCAATGTTATGAATAATGTATACATTTTGTTCGGCAAAGCTCCAATACATCTATAAGGTAGTACACCAACAAGCGGGACAGCGAGAGAAAACGGACAAGCGACGTGAGTACACAGAGAGCGCGGAGAATGTTCCACTTGGACAGGTCCAGAGATAAAGGGACGAATAGACCATTGTTTGATAAATCCAAAACGAGCGCGATGAATGCAAGGAATGAGATTGACAGAATACAGTAATGACCGTGGGTTGTGACGTTGAAACGAGCGTGAGTATGATCATCTCCAAGATTGAAATGGGTGGCCAAGATTTCCATAGGTACTGTGTTGCTCTGCAGAACAAGACTTTTCCTTTTGCGCAATGCCAAGGGTTGTAGCCGAGCGTGTCAGAACAGGAACAAATTGGGAAAATGTGATCCGGGTCTTTACTTGATAGCGGTAGCGGCCCGCGGACGCAATACGAATAGCATTGCTGGATCCCACTAGGTTGGACGGAGTGCCGAAAATAGGTTATTGAGGMATTAGTGGTTGGATTGATTGTCGAACGGTCTATCCGCACGCGGCAAAAATTATGAGGCAGTTGGCTAGGCTAGAAGTCCTTTATGGTCCAAGATAGGCTGACGCTGCCGGCACCTTTAATGTGCACTCGTGCTTGCAGTCGACATACCTAACACTAGATTTAGCTACCTCATCTAATCATCGAGTAATGTCGCTTACCCTATTAGCAACATTTACGTCTTTAAAATCTGCAACAATAATCCCATTACTTTCACGGTTGACTGTCACCTCGCCGAAGCCCTGTTGCGAAACGTTAGGAAATACATACTACAAGCAACGTGAACTCACTTCGCACCAGCTGCTAATAGCCTCGTATTTTCTGTAGTTACCATGCTCAACGCCGCTGATCAGTAACTTGCGTTTTGGTTTGGCAGCCTTATTCCCACCCTTGCCCAAGATTAGGCTGAGAGCGGAGCCGTTATTTTTCAACATCATCCTTTCCCTGAAAGTACGAGGCACTGGTGATGGTCGTTTGTCGGCCTCTTTAGGAGTGCCTTTCCCTCCCCCAAAGCTTTCGTCGTGTGAACCCTCTGCGAGGCTCAGGCCGATCTTAGATACGAGACTTTTCAAACCGTGAGTTTTCAAACTTGCAGTGGAAATTGAATGTTTTAGTGGGGGCCGCACCATGGTGTCAACGACACTGTTTGCAATGGAAGTGTCCGTTCCAGAACCGCTGAGGCTCGATGAAGATGTGTCTCTGGTCAAGGCAACCGAGGATTCGACTGGCGAAACTGCAAGGGGCTTCTCATCGGAGTAGCGACGCCCGGAACTGCCACAGTCGTTAGAATCACCCTCGTTATCACTTGGTGTCGCTGGTGAATAACTAGTGCTGACGCTAATACTGGTCGTCGAAAGAGCTGTTGTAGGAGTCGGCGGTACACTTTCCCATGAACCATATGCGACGGCTGGAGCTTGTGAAGATTCGCTGGAACGCCCAGCGACCGATTCGGGGACGTCAGAGTGAGAACGTTGACGGCGAATCATCTCCTCCTGTCCTTCTACGGCAAAGGAAAGAACATGCTTGTCGCTACCCGAAGATTGGCTTGAACTGAAGCGCGAAAGCAACGATCTGAATTTCTCTCCCTTGCTCTTCAGGGATTTYGATGAGCTACTTCGCTTGTTTCCCAGATCCATCTCAACGGACGACGATAGAGACCACTTCGAAGCGGGAGACGCGTCTTTCGAAGCGCGCGGCGGATAAGAGTAGGGCGAAAAGAGGGGATCTATCTCTTTACCATAATAGGACGCGTCCTCATCAAAGTCGTCGAAGTCGTCGCGTGAAGTTGATGTTCTGGAGGTATTGGGATCACTAGTAGTAATTTGTGCCTGAGTTGCAACGGATTGAGTGTAATCTTCGGTATCATCATTCCGCGGTGATTCGACTTCGACCGGAACGCCTCGATTTGGCTCTTCGAGATGCACCTGAGATGGACTAGAGTTGCTCGTAGACTCATTAGCTTGTAATTCATCCTCGTCCGCTAGACCAGATGCAATAACAAGCGCATTAAGCTTCTGGCGCTCCAAGTCTGAGTTGGCATTATCCGCTGCTGGTGCAGCTTGCTCAGAAGCTGACAAGGGAAATGCGATTGCTGGCTGGGATGTGAGAGCAAAAGCCGGTTGGATAGGCGAAACTATTGACTGAGCACGAACGCGGGACAGCATGCCAGGATCAAAGGTTTGGCGGGAAGGAAGAGATAGCGGAACAGAAGTACGAATCGCAGGAAGAGAAGGTTGACGCAGGATAGCAGGTCGGGGCTGAATGAGCGACAGATGAGTAAGGTAACGATTTTGACTGGAGACTGGCGGGTTTCGCGTGAAAGATGGTGATAGGATTTCCTGTTCTGCGTCCTCGGGTACCACAGGCGGTATCCGTGCCTGGGGAATTTGAGTCAGAAATGGCTATATGCGTCGACTCGCGTCAGTATATGCGCATATATGCGCATTGAGCATCTTACCTTGTCTTCGTTTGGTTTGCTGGGCAAAACACCCTCTGGCAAACGGCGGGTAAAGTTTGGTGAAGGCTGATGCAGCGGATCGAGTGACGCGTTTTCCTGTGCAGTAAAGCCCAGGAGGGGGGAGTCGGCGCGAGTAATGGAGGACGAACGATGGTGGAGGGCAAGATTGGTTGTTGGTGGAAGGGTAGATATCCACTTATGAATTCTAAGATGACGAGAGTCGGCGGCGGCCTCTGAGCCGACGGTAGGCTCGAGGGACATAGTGGGGTGTATGCGCGAAGAGGGGAGAACAGGTACATATATAGGGATCGCAGCCAAATTTATTTTTTGGTTTACCCATGGGAACTGAGATGACCCTTTTTTGATAAGTCCGCTAGCATCTAGCGAGATGCGATCTATCGTTGAGTGTACCAGCACTGCGGCTCTATTTGCGCGTGTTGATCGCCCGGCTGCTTCCGATCGGAGATCTCGTTGTATGTAATTGCGCAACAGCTTCCAGCCCATGAGGCGCTTTCCTGACGGCTTTTCGTCCATCCCTCTTCCTTTTAGAATCGGAGACAGTAGTTCCGTGCGCCTCACGGCGAAGTAAACGTTTCAAACCCGACGGCTCTCTTCCAAATGGATATCCGTCAATCTTCTTCTTTACATATACGCCCTACCTCTGACGAGCATCTGTCCATCGACCTACTTTCTCCCGCTGTTCCTGCTGCTCACTGCTCTTCATGATCATCGCACAGAGGTTAACCGTCCTTTATGATGTAGTAAATAGGGTGTGGTCGGGGAGTGTGCAATTTTTTCGCGCTCGGGCCGCCTTCGACCCTTTATTTCCCTGTCACCGCTGKACACATTTTCGAAGCCACTTCGAGGTTAGCAAGAGCGTGTCAACAGAACCTAAGTYCATTATTCAAGACCCGGATTTTACATACTTATGGCGCTACACCAGCGACGCCCAATTTACTTAATGATCTCCTTGACATCCGGCATGATAACGATCAGGGCATGAATTTGATGATAGTATACGACTGATTCCATATCTATAATCCGTTCTGTTCCCTTGTTACTGTTCTATGCAACTCCGTTATTTGCGCTTCCCCTTTGAATCTGACTTGGATCCTCAACAACTGGTTATTATCTCCAGAGTTAAACCAAGTAATCAATACGGCATGATTAAACTATATCCCTCCTTCAATAAATTAACTCCTTGACACTATGCCTCAGAATACATGCTAGACTATTGCTTGAGATTCAGTTTCCAAATCTCCTTGTATGCCGGAACGATTCTCCAACTCGTAGATTTCCGGGTCTTGGCTCGGGGTTCAGTTTCGTCGTCATCAATTACAACATCTTTAAGGAACACAACGGTACAGACGAAAATGTACACTCTCCATAGCGTTGTGGCCAAACACGAGCATTACATTATGCTGCGGTGTACCCCTTGAAAAGTGCGAAGGACAACGATACTCACCCCTTGGGCCTTGTCGTTGAGGCACGCTCAACTTAATAGCTACGTCGTCAGTCAGTTGACATGCGTGCCTGTCCAATGTGCCCAATAGCCATAAACCGCTGCACATGATGGAGGCCAGTAGTGATTACGACTTCTAGATATATCACGGTAGATAAGACGTTGAAACAACCAGGGGCCCGGGGCAAGGTAGCTCCCGGCCATTTCAAAAAAGAACCTGTCTCCTGGAGAGGCTGTCGCCGCGTTGCGCGACGTTGGACCATCTTCAGAACAGCTACCCGCCTTGAATTTCGAAACAGTTGCGATACGTGACTATTTCCAGGGCATGGAACACGAAATGGACGTGGCCCCTGCGGGCGCAAAATCTAATAAAGAAACAGCCTCCGTATCGTGCGCAACTGCCGTCAAAACCGGAATATCCGGGAATCAACGAGCACCCGGCCTCTTGTCATTTGTCTCGTTCATACGGAATCATTCCAATTGCAAGCATCCAAAGCATTAGAGCATATGTAGTTGTAGTACCGTGTGAAGTACGCGCTCCACTCACGTTGAGGTTAAACAGACCGCCCGCGGCCGGCCGCAGCACCGATAGCGCTGAAAGACATGTTTCCCTTGCTATTCCTTGTCAAATGCAAAAGCTTGATTTTGACAGGCGCACATGCTCTCATCGACCCATTTCAGCATGAGGCAGCATCAGTATAATAGTCGCGTTCAATCTACCAAAGTTGGAGGGCCGTTCGCATGGTGGCGCTCGGACTCCCACGCGTTCCTACAACATCCGTAACACTGCCCAACGCCCATCAACAAAATGATGCGCTCGGACCCGCTCAAAGCAGGGTGACTGTGGACCTGCTGCAGTATCGCCAATTTCCGGGATCGTTATCATTGCTATTGTTGATGGATGCCAGTATGCCAAACCACCTAAACCTATAAGTATTTGCTGTTGATTGTTGTACCACGCTGCAAAGACTCAATACATGTGTTTGTGCATAGACTTCTCAGGCTGAAGTACTCCACTCGCACGCTGCCGGAAACTGATCAAAAATACGGCGTGGGTGCCTGTTTAGGCTTTCTTTGTGTCGTTCTTGTGGTGAAACGCCGATGCTCAGGGCAGGTGATAAAAACTGCTTGTGCTTCCACATGCGCCTTCAACTCTCAAGGAATCGTGTTCATATGGCACTGAACAAGACAACACATTATTCGCGCCAGTGGCAGGTGCTTACCGTACTATTATTGAAGAACGTTTGTCAACCTTAACCAAAGTGTCATATGCCGGCAAGACACCCACTTCAGAGATGGAATGGCCCACGTTCATGACCGTACTCGGCATTTACGTCTGCCTTTGCTACAAGGATGGTGATAAGGTGAGCCATGTCTTCTTCGCGACGGTGACGACAACCGCTAGGCGCTCAATACACAGATGACTTCTTGAACCTCAATTGATTATGCGGCATATTGAAAGCGAGAACGGAATACCCGAAAATATAACATACGGCTGTAGTGAGGTGCAYACTCTTATTAAACTTTGTTAAGATTAGCTCCCCACAAATCTCGCGCAGCATTCCAAGACGTCATTGCTTGCACACACGCTAACGCTGTTGCTCAAACTTTCCGAAACTATCGCTATATGTAATGCGTCTCTGAGTATCCACTTACCCTCTCGTTCGTAGGGTCTTGTGCAAATTTGTTCTCCGAGGAGCAATTAACGGCATATTACCACTTCTTGACATTGAAATAACGGAAGTCCTACCCACACAGTTATGAAATAAGCCTCCTTCAAACAAGCTTCTCCCCTTTCGGGTACCTCCACGTGGCGACACCCAGTGAAGATGCAGACAACATAAAGTTTATCTTGTCCCAATTTTGCGCTGTCACCCTTTTCGGTATCTGATCGGACATATAAGGGATCGATAACACTTGGCAGCGCCATTTTTTGGTATGACCATCGTCCAGAATTATCTGCCCTCCTAGCCCGTGAGCAACGGAAGTAGTGTAATACTCCCACTGTACCCGACAGGTCTGTCGCGAATTAGCAGCGCTAGTATACAACGGGCTTGCAGCTTGTCAAACCCAGTGAAGAGTGATAAGATCCGAACGGCCAGGTCTCGCCGCGTCGAGAGATACCAACTTCCTTATAGGTTTTATTAACCCATCATCAATATCATCGAGAACACAAAATGAGATCCAAGTTACTGTCGCCGCATAACAGTGTCCTATTTTGGACAACGCACCTTATCCCCTTTCTTGAAAACCCCAACAAATTTCGTTGGGCGATGCGGGCCGTACCCCAGTGGGAGAATAAGATGAATAGACACTGCTGTAATGACTATTGCCTCCTCGACAGTTCATCTCATCTCCRTCGGCGAAATGCGGGACGAATATGTCAAGAGAGTGCTCGACAAGTGACATTACTCGGAACTTGATTCTTGAAAACTGTCATAAGCCCGTTTAAACGCGGTTGCTCAGCAACGAAAATGTTTTCAATATATGTGCAAGGGCCGGGTGAATTGACATTCGTGTCGTTTGTTTCGCTAAAGATGACATTGCTTATTCCATGCCAAAGCTACGTACGATATGTACGCCCATATGCTGGTCGTCATAGGGACTTGGCAAAAACTGATGAGCAAATGAAAGATGACGGAACTCATTAAAGATTCGGAATCTGATATTCTTACGGCATCCGACAGTCCTGGACACGTTTACCAGAATACACCGGTGCTAACTTGTTTTGCATTAATGCGAGAATTTAATCAACGGCGCCAGTCTCGTACGGGCATTGGAATGTACGATGTTAAGGCATGGATWAACACGGCAGTCATGAAGCGACGTTGGAACAAAAGTGTACTTTGTATGGTTCTCTCAATAACTTAGAGCCTGTAAAAATAGAAAAGTAGAAAACGGCCTACTCGCTTACCAATGTGAACGATCATTGCACTAGCTGGAGGTTCAAAGACGTGAATGATCCTTGTACCACCGCGTAGCTCTGGGGAGGCTATCTGTCAGGGATTCCATTAGATCAATATTGCAATCATTAAGTCCGATTAAAGCGATTCACGATTTGTCTTCCCTCCCCTTGGCGAGGGAGAATGGCGTCCAGCACTCCGAATCTTCAATTTTGAAGCTGTACGAAACTTTGACGGAAAGATGTGGGAACGAAATTGAACTACCTCCCATACTATTGTCTGGTCTGAAATTAGTAGCCACAAACATCTAGTGTTCACTGGACGTTCAGGTTAGARCACATAACTTCCATGATCATCGGCACAAATTTGAACATAAAACTCACGAGTGTATCGTGAGTTTATTAACCATCTTTGCAGATGACTATGAAGCGAATATGAAGCGAAATTTCACACGGAGGAAAAGATCATGGATATTTATTAGTGAGATACCCGTTTGCTGGACCGCCAGATTGGACATCTTTAGGCATCTTGGCAGGTGATTCTGTGGTCTAGGCGTAGATCTAAAGGGCGCTGCGAGATTGCAAAGGGAATTTACGAATAAATGCTCTGACCATTTGCTTTCCAACGCTGGCAGCGACGCGCTTTGAACCTTAGGTTCGGATCTGYAGATCATGTGCTGCATTTCCGTGCATAATGTTATAAATGCTAGATTAATTGGCCGTTGTGAAATTTGATCTGTAATTCACTGCTTGACATCTTTCTTATAATGGAAGATGGATTTTCGATGTTCGGGCTGTACTAGAASATGAAGATACTTAGTTAGACTGAGAAAAAAGTAGAGGACCAACGTTGAACTACCTCTCACACTATGATCCAAGGTTGGGAATCCACAGCCGCAATAGTCTAGCACATTCACAGAGCCTTCACTGTTCATTTTCTCAGGTTCTCCTGCAACAAAAGATGATGAGCAAATCTTTGATTCTGAAAAAGACGGTGAGAAAAATGGAGGACCAACGTCAAACCACCATACGTACTACTATGGTCGGTCAGGTTGGGAATTAGCACCCGCAATAGTCTAGCACACTGATGTTGAAGCGAAATCACCGGCGCAAGATTGAACATGACAAGGCACAGAAGACGAAGACGTTTACTTAGACTGAGAAAAGTGTGGAGGATCAACGTCAAACCACCTCCTATACATACGACTATGGTCGGTCAGGTTGGGAATTAGCAGCCGCAATAGTCTAGCACACTGATGTTTTTGATTAGAACCGAAATCACCGGCGCAAGATTGAACATGAAAAGGCACAGAAGATGAAGAAGCTTACTTAGACTGAGGAAAATGCGGAGGATCAACGTCAAACCACTTCCCATACTACTGTGATCGGCCTGGTTGGGAATCAGCCGCCACAATAATTTAGAACACTGAAGAACACTTACATTTGGTCTTTGATTRGGACCGAACTCATCGGCGCGAATTTGAACATGACAAAAACAATAGCATACCGCGAACCGAAGTGTAACCGACGGCAATTTACACTCGTTTTCTATCTTTGCATAGTGTTCTTATGTTCTCTTTGGTTGATGCGTCGGTGACGGCGTAATCAGAAATTTTCCTTTCTGTCATCTTCAGAGGAGAAATGTTAGGAAGAAAAGTAATGCGGTGAATGTTGATACGAGATTTCTTACGGAAGAAAAGATTGAGTGCCTTAGATTGCGGCATTTGTCACCGTGACGGCTTGTCATCAAGGAACCGGACGCTGACGCTCCGGCGTTATTGATGTCACGGTCCAAAGTCAAACATTCACCATCGCTGACGACGGTCTTTGAATCCCCAATTCAAACATGTAAGGCATGTATAACTACCRCGAATATTGCTCTAAACGGCCATTAGTCAACGGTCCCAGACTTGCTATTAAACCCAAGAACATATATATAGGCGCAATCATACCTGACAAGGGTGTACGTACGGTGACCTGAGAGGCGGGTGCGCTTCTATCGCCGGGTACTTTCTAACGATATAGTGCGGCGCCTGACGCACACGAGTTGTTGACATCATTATATTTCRACGTGAGCTTCAAGTTAAAGAGCGCTGCGAAGACGTCAACGACGAGGAAGGAAAGAAGCATGCCAATGTTGTAGAGTATGTAATGACTTTCGTTAGTTTCGATGAGGATAATATGGGTCGGATTTTACGTTTCAAAAGCTCCGTGGCGCTGCGAGTTGTCCACGTCACCCTCACCTCACAATTTTCGATATACAATACCGTGGCCCACCAGACGTCGACTTCCATCTTCAAGCTTCAAGCTTCAAGTTGAATATGTCTCATTTCTGACACGCTCGATCCAAGCCCATGTTTTACGATGATCATACCAAAGTGATAGATAATCATGGTGGCTTGTGCCAGTGTCTGCCTAGGGACCAATCGATAATCCTTCAACGCATGATCAGACTCTCAAGAATTGATGATTTGAGCYTCAGCCCTTTCTCGTAGCACCGTATACGCAGCCGGAAGAGCCTCACGAGCAACAAGACAAGACATGGGCGTAAACTAACCAGGGTAGCCTTCAACATCCTTCACCATGGGATTCCTGCTTTGAGTTAGGTCCCCCACACAGTAGAAAGCTCCACCTTACCTGCACATGATTAGTTCAATAATGCCGAAGAKACCATTTACAGCACAAGAGGATCATCCCAATCTAAACTCCAGCATCGCGCGACTCTACATTACTGACCACCGTCCGACCGGCGGGAAAATATCTTGAGGCTAGTTGGTGTTTTGAAAAGTACATTTTACGAAGGCTAGATGTAATCTAATATGTATGCTACCTCTACAGACGCGTTTATATACAGGCGGTGCCCTATACTAGGCTTAAACTTCGGCCGCAAGCTAGCTTGCCAGCTACATTGCAATGTACAGCTATGCTTTGTAATGTGGAATATGTCCTTTTGAAGCCGTTTCCCAAATTACTGAAGCTCGATTCCCAATGATCCATCGGTCATATCCAATTATATAGATGTCTCATAGCCTTGCAAGTCCGGATTCCAGCTTCAAGTCCTTGAATATGTCAAAGTTCCGTTGAAGTTCTATTTCGCTACATGCCTAACAGCGGGCTCAGCTGGTTAGATTGATGAACATGTCATACTCGGAGCTACTCACCCCTCTCTTATCTGGCTTAACTAATGACCTATGCAAACGACCAGGTGGTCCACCTCGCGTCTCGTCCTCTTCGTACGTTAGGACTACCTTATCTTGCTTACTTTCACCATTCCAGAGCTTTGGACAGATGGACAAATCTCCGAATGCTCCCCGAGATAGAGCCTCCACCTGATCGCGCTGCTCTTTGGTATTAACACGTCCAGAGAGTAAATTTGACAAGGTATATAGAATATAGTATTGCGGGGGCATCAAAGTGATCTGTTTTCTCTGGAATTCGAGAAGAGCTTCGCTGGGATGGAGAAATCTGGCGGATACAATTTCTTGTCCATCTGGCAGCGCAAGAATAAGAAAGCAGGACGAGAGTGAAAATGATCGCATACCGGACGTCGGTAGCCATTCTTGTTTGGTGTCTCTTGGGAACCCGGAAGATGGTGATGGAAGGAAAGCAACGAAAAATTGGGTACGAAAACGCCTAGTAAATAAGTGTTTGAGAGACAAGCGGACGGGGCCAGAACTCGAGAAGGAATTCTTACCGTGGCAGATACTCTGGCGAAGTCCAAGCAGTAAAGTTCAGCAATAAATCGACAGCTGGTTTGAGCCCGTGACTATTCATAAATTCTCCGAAAGAAAGTTTTTGCGCGAGGATAGCATGTCTGCCTTTGTCCCACTCATGTTGGGGGATCGAAGACGCCAGGTAATCGGGAGAAGCAAGCAAAAGACCGGTTTCTTCAAATGTCTCTCGGATGCCCGTTATCTGAAGTGAAGCGTCTTGCCGTGGATCGTGCTTACCACCTGGGAAGACCTAAAGGCTAGCATGTTCAATTCAATAAGTCTACGTGGAACAAGATCAAAACTCGCACATGGACTCCTCCGAATGACCGTGCTTCTGGGTTTCTATGAACCAGTAAAACGTCGTTTCGATGATTTATAATGATCAGGCTGGCTGACAGTCTTGGTGGCGCCGTCCGAGGTGTCGTGAATGGCTTTCCTGACATTAACCTTGAGTAAATTGGGGCGTAGGAGAACCGTTTGTTCAGTATC